>MCJB01026409.1:17476-74687 GCA_002018475.1 Nicotiana obtusifolia
AGAAATAGTGATGAAAGAGGCAAAATACAATTTTTTCGGGGAAAGCATGTATTGTAAAAGGATTTCGACCGAATCGGTCGCAAATACTAATTTAATATTTAAATGTTCCAACCAAATCAGTCGCGCAGGTGGATCAACGAAGTCAAGGGTGTTAGGCGGCAATTAATTTCACGTTACGACAGATTCGGTCACAATCTTTTTTTTTTTTAATTTTTCGATAAAAACGGCCGGAAGCCTCACAAGAAACTTTTGGGTTTTTTATCCTTCAATTTTTTCGAATGACCCAGCCCCGTGTCAATCTTAAAATTATATATATAAAAAAAGGTAAATTTTTTTTTTTCAAATTTTTAACTATTTTGGTCGGAAACTCCAACTGAATATTTCCAGCCGCAAATTAGCGGACGAAAAATGGACATTTTCCAGTAGTTAGAGTGAGTGTCAGGTTAAGATTGTATATGGATTCTCGGAAATTCAATAATTTTTGCATAAACTTTGTATATTTTAAAAAACCACCAAATATCTATTATCTAATTGTGAACCCAGTTATTATTGTATATTAATTTGAAATTATGATAGAAACCATAATCTTCAAATCTTGGATACGCCTCTGGTTTGAGGGTTGGTGAATGGTGCCGTGATAGGGGTGTATTGGTGTAACGACACGGCCAATCGTTTTGAGAGTATTAGCCCTGATCCTCTATTTATTGCTCCCTCTATCTCATTTTGAGGTTAGTTGACTTGCTGGGGTGCTTGATGTCGAGTTCGGGAGAGTTTCGAAGTGAAAATGGGAGACATAGTCCCTAAATTGGAAGTTAAGTTGTAGGAGTCGACCGTAGTTTGATTTGTATGAAGATAACTCCAGAATGGAATTTTGATGGTTCTAATAGCTGTGTAGGGTGATTTTGGTCTTAAGAGCGTGTCCAGATGTTGATTTGGAGGTCCGTAGGTCATTTAGGCGTTAATTGGCGGAAGTTGGAAAGTTGAATGATTTTTGGAAGATTTGACCAGGAGTGGACTTTTTGACATCGGGGTCAGATTCCGATTCTAGAAGTTTCAGTAGGTCTGTAATGTCAATTTTGGCTTGTGCGCAAACTTTAAGGTCAATCGGACTTGATTTGATAGGTTTCAACATCGGATGTAAGATTTAGAAGTTCTAAAGTTCATTAGGCTTGAATCGATGCGCAACTCATGTTTATAGCTTTGTTTGATGTGATTTGAAGGCTCGAGTAAGTTTTTATGATAAATTAGGACTTGTTGGTATACTCGGACAGAGTCCTGGTGGCCGAGAGTGTGATTCGGATTGAATCCGGAAGAAATATTGGACTTGTGAAGACTTGTGAAAACGCAAAAGCTCCTAGTTCTGGTGTCATCACACCTGCAGAAGGATTGGCCGCAGGTGCGGACTCGCATGTTCGAGCAATGGAGCGCGGAAGTGGAAATGGGCAGTCCAGGTATGACTCACAGGTGCGGAGCTGTTTCCACAGAAGCATCTTCGATTCTGCAGTGGGGAGATGCGCAGGAGCGACTGGGTCGCAGGCGCGGCATGCTGCTCGCAAAAGTGGACCCAGGGGACTTAAGTGAAGTCCGCACCTGAAATGGAAATTCCACATGTGCAGAGCTGCAGATGTTGTTGTGGGTTCATAGATGTTAAATCGCTGGAAAGAAAAGGCCTAAGTTCGAGGGTTTTATTTAATTATCCATTTTTGGACCTAGAGAGCTTGGATTGATGCAAACGTTTGAGGGATTTTCAAAGAAAACAATTTAGTAAGGATTCTTCACTCGTTTTTGATTAATTCCCCCCAATATATTGTTGTTTTCATCATTTAACTAGTGTTTTTAGTTGGAATTTTGGAGAAAAATTGTGAAAACTTCTTAAGCTAAAATCTAGAGATTTGAAAGGCAATTTGAGGTCGGATTTGAGTAATGCTTGTATGGTTGGACTCGATATCGAATGAGTGTTCAGTTTTTATAATTTTGGTCGGGTTCCGAGACATGGGCCAGGGGGACGTTTTGGAACAATTTTTCAATTCTTTGCTAAAGTCGTAATTTCATTATATAAATAAGTTTCCTATAGTTATATTTATAGTAGGAAATTGTTTTGGCTAGATTTGAACCGATCGGAGTTGGAAAATCGGGGGAAAGGCCTTCTTAGAGATTGAGTGAGTGATGTTTGAGGTAAGTGACTCGTCTAACTTTGTGTGGGGGAAATTTCCCTTAGGATTTGATATTATTGCGACTATTTGTGATATGTGAGGGCTGTGTACGCGAGGAGACGAGTGTGTATATGGGTAAATATTGAAATTCCGATTTTATTTAAGTAATTTCGATTCTATGCCTCAACTTAGTTACTTTAGCATGTATAATCATCATGTTTATCCTAATTTCACCTGCCTACTCTTATTTGCAACTTGCCTAATTCCATGTTCATTGTTTAACTGTGGGATTCTTTACTTGAAATTCATATTCTTGAAATACCATTGTTTCAGTTGTTATGATTGGTTTCCATGATTATTGTTGAGATGACTGTTTGATTGTTGCACGAGGTTTCTGCCGTGCGGTTGTTATTGTTTGCACAAGGTTTCTACAGTGCCGTAGTGATTATTGATACCCACGTGGTAGTATAAGGTCTGGGTGTTGAAACACATGCGGTTAGATAAGGCGAGCTTGATACGCGTGGCTAGTAGGGGAACTACTAGAAGTCATGCACTGGATAAGGATGGCTAAAATGCGGGATGCTTTTTCAAAAAAAATGATTTTTTAAATAAAATATAAAGGCTCCCGCAGTGATATAAGTAAAGATTGTGAGATATTTACTTTTGGGACTACGAGACGGTACCTCGAAAGTGCCCCTATTCATTTCCTCTATCTGTTGTATTGTTGTTGTTGTTGTTCCTTAACTTGTAAGATTTGTTTTTCCTTTCATGTTGTACTTGTCTTCCTTTATTTTCGTGTTTTTAATCTCTGTAAATTCTCATTGTTTAACTTCTCTGACATTTCATTACACTATTATATCTTCTACCTGGTTTCTTATTATTTCCAGTAAGGCATGCCCTGACCTCGTCACTACTCTACCGAGGTTAAGAGTGGCACTTACTGGGTACCGTTATGGTATACTCATACTACGCTTCTACATATATTTTTGTGTAGATCCAGGTACTGCCTATCATACCAGCTACCAGTGAGCTAGACAGTGTGTGCAGACTTCAAGGTACATCTGCCAACGTCCGCAACCCTCGGAGTCCCCCTTTGTCCTTATTGTGTTGTTTCCTTATCATCATTAGACTCTGATGTATAGGGATATTTAGTAATCCTCTTCAGAGCTTGTAACTTATATCTACCATTTTTGGGAGTCATTCATACTTGAGTTGCAGTTTTATCTATTACAGTTGTTGACGTTTTAATTTTAGCTTAATATTTCAGTTATTTCATGTTCTTGTTAGGCTTACCTAGTCTTAGAGAATAGGGGTCGTCACGACATCCTACGGAGGAAAATTGGGGTCGTGACAATTTGGTATTAGAGCTCTAGGTTCATAGATGTTATATGTCACAAGCAGGTTTAGTAGAGTCTCATGGATTTGTATGGAGACGTTTGTGCTTATCTTCGGGAGGCTATGGAACTGTTAGGAAAATCTTCACTTCCTTGATTTCTTACCCTGTGGAATCTTTGACTTCGGATTCTAAATTTCTGTCTTTCTATTCTCTCACAAACGGTGAGCACGCATACAACTAGATCAGATGACCAGACACCCGCTCCCCTTACTAGAGCCTTGAGAGACTGGGGCCGGGATGGAGGCAGAGGACATCCACGTGGTGCAGCCATAGCACCCGCACGAGCTGCTGCAGAGGAGCCACCAGTAGCTCTAGTTGGAGGGCAGGCACCTGAGACGCCTGCTATTGCACCAACCTTCCAGGAGACTCTCGCCCAGTTTCTGAGCATGTTCAGCACTTTGGCTCAAGCAGAGTTGACACCACTTGCTCCTGCCACATCTCAGGCCGAGGGAGGAGCATAGACTCCTGCCGCCCGTACCCTAGAGTAGTGAGTCTAGGTCGACCAGGTTCTAGAGGTCATACCAATGCAGCCGGTATCCCCAATTTAGCCTGAGGTTAGGGCAGTAGTTTCTGAGGATGACAGCTCAGGCTCGAGAGGTACAAGAAGTACCACCCTCCTACTTTCAGTGGCTTGGAGTCAACGGATGCCCAGGTTTTTCTTGAGGAGTGCTACAGTATCCTATGTACTATGGGTATTGTGGAGTCTATTACGGTTTCTTTCACTACGTTCCAGCTTAGAGGACAGCCTACCAGTGGTGGCGAGCATATGAGTTGGGTAGTCCACCAAAGGCATCTTTATTCACTTGGATGCATTTATCAGATATGTCTTGATGGAGTATGTTCCCCAGAGTCTTAGAGATGCATGGCACATAGATATTAAGCAGTTACGCCAGGGTTCTATGACTGTGTCAGAGTATGCGGTCCAATTCAGTGATTTATCTAGGCATGCACCAACCTTGGTTACTAGTTTTCAGCACCAATGGACTGTTTTGGAGATTTAGTTTCCGTAATTATGAAAGGTTCAGTTTTGGAAATTTCATCTTCCAAGTCCGAGGAAAACAATTGCCTGAAACTGGAAAAGACGTCAAAAGAATGTAGAGAGGTAAAGAAATGCATTATCTATTAGTTATATCCATTTGGCTCAAGATGTCAAAATAAAGTAAGAAAGTAAAGAAGGGTATTAGCTATTAGCTTACATATGGTTAAAGCAATATAAGCGACCTTGACAGCATTCCCTTGCATGTTTCTTGGACTTTGCAGCATCCTCATGAATGACTTCTCCTTCAATTTCTACATTTGAGTAGGAAGGATGAATTTGGGAAAAGGGTGATAAATGCTTCTTGATGATCTGAAACGTCAAACAGTTTAGAACAAAATTCAATTTGTCAAAACAACAAATAATATAAACCAGATACAGTATATATATACAAGATAGGTTGACTACCTAGACGATGAGTGTTTTACCTTTTGCAAGGAAACTGTTGCCAGTGTTATTAATGCAAGATGTGCAACAAAATCTTCTGCTTCCTCTGCAGTCCAGTATGCTCCAGGAGTACCATTGAACAATTCACCAGCCACTGCTGAGAGCACGGCTTAACTTCAGTATACTTGTGAGTCTTGAGGCCAAAATCAGGGTTAAACCAGAGTATATTGGTATCCTGCAAGCATCTTCTTGATTCTGTCAGCAATTTCATTGGTGGATGGAATCCCAGTTAGCCTACTGAGTCTTTCCGAAATCTACGACAAAGGAAACAAAGTGAAATTTGTGTCAAAAATCTACACAATCGCAAGTCTTGTGACTGGCTAAGTGGTCCTGATTGCAAAAAGATACAAAAACATTTATGTTGGTGATTTTGAGTCCTTGCAAAATGGGATCTCACATGTATGAGTATTTTTGTTGATGATGCTGAACTATGGCACAGAAGATTGGGTCGTGGAAGTTTTACCTTGCTGAAAAAATTGGTCAAGAAGGACCTGGTTCGTGGCCTGCCTAAGTCAAGCTTCAAAGATCACAAGGTGTGTGATGCATGTGTAAAAGGAAAGCAAGTCAGGTCCTCCTTCAATCCCAAAAAGGAAGTCAGCACCTCAAGGACACTTGATATTCTCCATATGGATCTGTGTGGACCTATGAGGGTGTCAAGTAGAGGAAAGAAGTACATTTTTACTATAGTGGACGACTATTCTAGATTCACCTGGACCTTGTTCCTCAAAACCAAATATGAAATTTTTCCAATGTTTGCTGCTTTTGTGAAGAAGATCCAGGTGAAGATGAGCCATAATGTTGTGTGTATAAGATCTGATCACGGGACAAAGTTTGACAATGCAAAATTCGAGGAATTCTGTACCGAAAATGGCATCAATCATAATTTTTTAGCTCCAACAACACCTCAAAAAATTGGTGTTATGGAGAGAAAAAATAGGACTCTTGAATACATGGCAAGGACAATGTTTATTGACAATGGCGTTGCAAAAGATTTTCGGGCAGAAGCAATTAACACTGCATGCTACTTGGTGAACAGGTGCATGATCATGTCCCTCATGAACAAAACCCCGTATGAACTGCTGAATGGGAGGAAACCCAAGCTAATACATTTAAAGACATTTGGCTGCAAATGCTTTGTACTCAACAATGGCAAAGAAGCACCCAGAAAATTTGATGCCAAAAGTGATGAAAGAATCCTTCTGGGATATTCATCACAAAGCAAAGCATACAAAGTCTTCAACAAAAGAACTCAATGTGTTGAGGAAAGCATACATGTGATCTTTGATTAATCACACCACCTATGTGGGAAAGATTCATATGATAAGAGTGATCAAGACGGAGAGCAATCAACGGTTCCTGGTGAAGTCATTGATATGGCAAATGGAAAGGCTGACATAATGAGTCACATCAAGGAATCAAATGAAGATGGTGCAGTTGTATCTCCAACTGATGTAGAGGAACCTGCTCCCTCAATCACAACAACTAAAGCTGAGAATAGAGTTGTTGATGCTGTGCAAGGAACCCTAGATGCTGAGCTGAGAAGCGAGACTCATGCCAACAAAGGATCACATTTAGAAGAACCTGGATCATCTCACAATGAGATTCAGGTGTCCAATTGGAAGCATAGAATTTCACATCTTCAAAATGTGTTCACTCCTCTCGAATCAAGGATTCAAACTAGATCAAAGTCAAGAAACTCACTTGCCTTCTCAGCTTTTCTCTCTCAAATTGAGCCCAAAAATATTAAGGAAGCATACAAGGATGCAGGCTGGATCACTGCTATGCAAGATGAACTTCAACAATTTGAGAGGAATAAAATGTGGCACCTGGTTCCTTGACCTGCTGACAGAACTGTCATAGGAACTACCTGGGTCTTCAGAAACAAACTTGATGAGTTTGGAAACACAACTAGGAATAAGGCAAAGCTAGTAGTTCAAGGCTACAATCAAAAAGAGGAGATTGATTATGATACTACTCTTTCTCCAGTTGCTCGAATGGAAGCCATCAGAATCCTCATTGCCTTTGCATCTCATACGGAATTCAAATTGTTCTAAGTGGAGTCAAAAGTGCATTTTTGAATGGATATTTAAAAGAAGAAGTATTTGTCAAGTAACCACCTGGCTTCGAATGTCATGAGTATCATGAGCATGTATTCAAACTTGACAAAGCTTTATATGGGTTGAAGCAGGATCCTCGTGCTTGGTATGAAAGGTTGTCCAAATTCCTCCTAGAAAATGGCTTTACAGGAGGAAAAATCAACACTCTATTTCTAAAGAAACAAGGGAGGAACCTGCTCATTGTGCAAGTATATGTTGACGACATCATCTTTGGTGAAGAGTTTGCAACAAATGATTCTCTATGTGAAGAGTTTGCAAAGCTCATAGGCAGCGAGTTTGAAATAAGCATGATGGGGAAATGGAATTTATTCTTGGGTCTACAAGTTAAGCAAACTCCAAAGGGGACAATGATAAGTCAGTAGAAGTATAACAAAGAGCTTCTAAAGAGATTTGAGATGGAAAGTTCAAAAATCATTGATACTCCTATTGCCACTGCTACTCATCTGGACATAGATGAACCTGGTATTCCTGTGAACGAGACCATGTACAGAGGTATCATTGGGTCACTCCTGTGTCTCAGTGCAAGCGGACTAGATATCGTATTGAGCGTAGGATTATGTGCTAGGTTCCAATCCAATCCAAAGTAATCTCATTTGAAGGCTTCCAAGAGAATTCTAACATATCCGAAAGGAACACATGACATGGTTCTCTACTACCCTTCAGGAGATAATTTTGACTTAATTGGGTTTGCTGATACTGATTATGCTGGTTATCTGGTGGATAGAAAAAGAATCTCTGGCATGGCACATTTTCTGAGATCATGTCTAATTTCATGGGGTATGAGGAAACAAAAAAGTGGCTCTTTCAACTGCAGAGTAGAATATGTAGCAGCTGCTTCTTGCTGTGCTCGATTGTTGTGGATCAAGCAATAATTATAGGACTTTGGTGTATTTTCCAATTGCGTGCCATTACTATGTGATAACACCAGTGCTCTCAACATGGCAATGAATCAAGTCCAGCATAAGAGAACGAAGCACATTGATGTGTGACATCATTTTCTCAGAGATAATATTGAAAAAGGGCTCATCTGCATGAAGTTTTGTAGCACAGAAAACCAAATTGCAGATATCTTCACCAAAGCACTGAGTAGAGAGCACTTTGAAAAGAATCGACTACACTTGGGTTAATAAAGTCAAGCTGAGCACCTGGTCCCTCAATGATTGGCTATGAAAGAAATAAACATGTAAAATAGCTAAAAAGTGTTTTCTGGCAAGTTCTAACTCATTTCTATACCATTACAGGTAGACACGCATGGCAATTACAGAGCAACCAAGAAGTTAGTGGCACTACATATTGGTAAAAGGATGGGGCTCACATTTACAAAACTTGTCAGAGAACCTGGTTCCCTTGACATAGGTTAATAGTCCCTTTATACTCTCATACACAACTTTTTAATGGCTGAGAAAGTGACACATCATTAAAATATCAGTTCTCTTTTTCCCCTTCTTTAGAATCCAAGCGTCGTACCCATTCCTAATCGACCCGACTACCTAGAAAATTTAATACCCATTCCTAAATGGTCCCTTACACTCTTTAAATAAACCCAAATGCTGTCTCTATCATCACTGTTCACATCAAAAGACAAAATCTCCCTTTTTCTCTCAACAACCAAATACTCCTTTTCTTTAAGTTCTTACTACAAATCCCCATCATGTCTGAGAATCTAGAAGCTTCAAATATTCCATGTTTCTTCCCCATTGTGTCTTCATCTTATGAAGCACAAGTGACAAAGCCTAAGTACCCCATGCCACCAAGTCCAAACCCCACACAAGATTCTCAACCACCCTCTGCTTCTTCTCCGACCTAATCGAGTTCTGGTTCTCATTGAAATCACAAAACTCCGAACCCAAAGAGGTTTGTGGCTGTAACCTCACCTTCTACCTCGTCGAAAAAAAGGGCTGAGGGAGAAACAATAGAGGTAGAAGAAAATCAAGAAGTCTCCAGTCTGCAAGTAGAAGAAAGCTCTGAGGCACAACAAAGAGTGGTTCTTAGTAGTGAAGAATCAGTGTCGTTTACCCCAAACCTTGACTTGAATTTTGCCAACCCTACAGGTAATATTCTTCCTGTGCCTTCTAAATCTGCTTTGGGGTTGAATGAATAAGAGGCCATAGAGAATATGTTGTTAATAGCTGCTAAAGGGAGTTTAGTTGGTTGTTATGAAGGTGTTTCAGAAACCATTGGGTCTCAGGGGGAAGGTAACAGTCTACAGGTAGAGGGTAAGGAACTGGTGCCTGTTGAAAATCTGGCACCTGAAAGTACTACTGGGGAACCACATGATGGACCTAATCCCTCAGCCCAAGAGGAGCCCTCTGCTCCTACTTGGGATGAAACCCCATGTTTTTCAACAGAACCCCAGGTCAGTGATCTCGCTCCCTCTCCTCATTTCGATGCTGAGTCATTAACCATTGTTGTTCCTGAGATGAGGTCTCTTTCTGAGGAAGAGAATGAGGATAGTGAGGAAGATTATGAAAATATCTCTACTGCTAGTTTTTTTGCTTCTAGAGTAGTAGGGCAACTCCCAAAAAACCCACTCCTAAAAGACCTACTACTAGGCTGCAAAAGAAGGAAGCTTTTGAATCAGTTCTTAAGAAAAACGAAGAAGAAAAGAAGAAGGGGAGGTTGGTGTAGGGTGGAAAGGTAGTGAATGAAGAGGTAGGGCCTCCAGCACTTGTTGTTGATGTTGATGATGAGGTGAATGAGGAACATAGTTCCTTAATTCGTAAGTCTTCTAAGGAACCTATAGTTCCCAAATCTAGGAAAGAGTCATCTGTAAGAATGATGGAGGTTAGCAATGTTGAAGTGGAAAAGTCTGGTGAGAAGTGGCTGAGGAGTCTGGCGAGAAAGTGTTTGAAAATTCTGGAGAAAAGGTGTGTGAGAAATCTGCAGAGAAAGGAAAAGTGTGAGAAAATCTGTGAAACGGAAGGTTGGTGCCAATGAGGAACCAGGTTCCTCCAAGAAGGCCAAGGTGGGTGTGGCCAAGGATGAAGGAAGAGAAAATTTAAGAAACCAGAAGGTGTTGTGGGGAAGAACATTTGCTCCTTATATTCTTGACATGACAGGGATGCGCCAACTGGTTAATATCTATGAGTTTCAACAATGGACGCATTTGTTCACAAATTAGAGTCCTAAGGTGTATGAGGCAGAGGTGCGCAGCTTCTATGCAGACATGTTCCCAGTTGAAGATGACAACATATGCATAAAGGTGAATTGTGTTGACTTTGTGATGGATGAGGTTGTGTTTGGAACAATTCTAGGAGTGCCTCTTGACGACATATCATCCATTGAGGGGACTTGTTCTCCAAACTTCAGAAATTTCATTTTGAAGGATGATACAGTGCAGCAGGGGAACGGGTACACAAGAAGGCCCTCCTTCCAGTGTACCAACTGTTTTTTGAGATGGTAAACAAGGTTTTTCTCCCACGTGAAGAAAGGTGTTCCATTACGTTATGAGCAGACCTATTCCTTATGGAAGCACTGGATGCCTACTCCACTATAAATCTACGGGGCATCATGATTGAGCACATGAAAAATGTGGCAGATTTTAAGGATGGAAATCATGGGTTGCCCTACGGGTTTTTACTCCCTAAGGTATTTGAGTTCTTCGAAGTCCCTTTGGAGAAGGCTATAGTGGATACTCGCAAGCAGACTTTCTCCAAGACCACATTAAAAGAGTGTGAGTGCATCGATAAGAAATGAGGGGTTGGCATCAATTCCAATATCTCTTAACTGATTGAAGCTTAGAACATTACCAATGAAGAGATAAGGAAGTTGAAGACATGGAATGTCATTCTTGAGGGACAACTTATTCAGGCCCAGGAGCACCTGGTTCTAGCAGTACACAAGGCGCAGAGGTTGCCCGTCTGACCAAGGCAAATGCTGAACTCAGGAAACAAGTCGAGAACCTGAAGGAGAGGTTGCTTAATGAGCAAGTGTCAGCAAATGCTCGAATGGATATTCTCCTTAGAACCTTTTCCTCTTCATCTATGCCTCCCCCTTCCGTGCTCCTTAAAAATCATTCCCTTTCCAGTGTCCAGTTCAAGTTGTTTTTGTCCTCTGTTTTGGTCCTTTTGTTTTGATGTTTTTAGTGGCTGGTACTTTTTTTGTTGTTTTATTTTGTGGATGGTTATGTAACAAATGGTACTGCTAATTTTGCTCCCTGTTTATTTCCAAATTAATGAATATCCCGTGCTTTTTCTATGCATGCCTTGCTCTTATGCTCTATTCTTAGTCATGTTTGTGTGCACACATGTGGCATGAGTTAAGCTTGCTAGACTTCTTTTTTCTTATTACTTGTTACTAATCTTTTTGTGATGCCAAAAGGGGGAAAATTAATTGAGAGGGAACAGGTTCAGGGGGAATACATGAAATATTTATGGTACTCTGGTTCTGAGGGGGAACTTCTATTACAAGTTTGTCATCTTCAAAAAGGGGAAGTTGATAGGTTATGTGTTTGTGTGTCCGTTATGTTTTGATGATCTAACAAACTTAATGATAAGAAAAAGATAGGGAACTTGTTCCACATCCTCAACATGCTTAAGATCAACAAGTCTCAAGTCTGAGACATGTTCCAACACTCAGAGTCAAAGAAATAACAGAGGGAACAGATGGACACAATTCCCTTGCTGACTGTACCAACCAATTCCCCACAACTGTAAAGTCGCTGCAACTACTCCTCTGCACACACGCAATAGTGCAAACAATGCAGCAGTCACTTTATAGGGAATGCCCTTGTACCAAATATGCTTGCATCATTCAAGTGATGTGACTTGTGTAATATTAACATAAAGCAAAGGGAAAACAAAACAGTTGCACATTCTAGAGTTCATCAAACTTTCTCTCAAGAGTGTTGCCAACTAGCAAGTGACACTCATGGCTTCAAGAACAGAGAACATCATAATGAAGGACCAGTTTCCTGCATTGAGTTATTATATATCCTTAGTTATATTGTACCTTTGTTAAAGTGATTTACTTGTAATTCCTACTTAGCTTAGCTAGAAGCATTGTGTAGGAAACCTTTTGTAAAATCATAAATCTTGTGTTTGTGTCTTGATTAGAGTGAATCGAGTTGTGATCTTTGTAATAATGTTATTACAAAGAGGCTTGTAATAGAGTTATTACAAGTGAGTGAGGGATTAAGGTGTTAATTCCTATGTTACAATAGGTTGTAATCTGAACTTGCTCGTTAGTGAAGTTGAAATCCTACGATTGTAGGTCGTGGTTTTTAATCCCGTGCGTTGGGAATTTTCCACGGAAATACTCTGCTGTGTCATTTACATATCTCTTTGTGTGTGTTCTGTGGGAACTGATAGAGAACCCGGTTCTCTATACAATTTGGTGGACTCTAAGTTTCTATCAATTACATATATATATAAATATTTAATTGTGAACCGAGTAACTAAATGAGTTATTGGTTCAATAGCAAATTCAGAACCCATAAACTTTAAATCCTGGCTCTGCCTCTTCTCATGTGGCAATATTAGGTTTTATTGCGTTCTTCGTGATGCTATTGTGGGGTCAAACCCATTGTTAAAATAAATAAAGAAGAAGTGAAATAGGCAAGTGCCTATAGATAGTCTTGGCAGAGAGCCTTGGAGCCAACTGCTAGATTTGTGGAGGAGAATAAACACTTCTCATGTAGAATTATTGCAGGCTACATACTTTTCTTCTATAAAAGGATAGCTCTTTCACTTATTTCATCACACCAACAAAGAGAAAGAAATAGTGAGGCATCACAGACTTGGTATAAAAAATAGTCTGTGAAAAACAGAGAGTGAGAGCGACATTGTAGTGAGGTTGGAATATCAAACGAGGCTTATTTCTTTTGAGTGTTGTAGTGGTCTTTGTAGTATTTTACTCGGACCTACAAAGTGTAAAATTCTCTGCTAGTGATATTAATTGCTCCTCTTGGGGTCGTAATTTTTTCCCTTATTCAAAAGGGGTTTTCATGTAAAAATCTTGGTGTCATAATCACCCATGCAAAGATTCGTACATGTAAAATCTTGGTGTCGTTATCAACCTTGTCCAAATGCCACATGTAGGGCTTATAACTGCTTCTTCAGCTACATATAGGTGAAGGTACAATTTTTTTGTCACATTTAAATGTGTTTAACGGACTAATCACATAGCTCGCCAACCTCGGAGTAAAGATCGAGGAAGAAGATAAAGCCATCTTGCTCTTAAATTCATTGCTATCTTGATACGATAATTTGGCAATAACCATCTTGCACGGTAAGACCACCATTGAGTTAAAAGATGGCACATCGGATCTTCTACTCAATGAGAAAGTAAGAAAGAAGCTTGAAAATCAAGGACATGCTCTCATCTCAGAAGCTAGAGGCAGGAGTTACCAAAGACTTCGAGCAATTATGGTAAATACGGAGGTCGTGGGAAGTCTAAGAACCGATTATAATTAAAAGCCAGAAATTGCTACTACAATTGCAATCAACCAGGTCACTAGTAAAGAGACTGCCCAAATCTAAGGAAGGGAAAATATGAAAGCAGTGGCTAGAAGAACGATGACAACACAACCGCCATGGTGCAAAACAATGAAAATGTTATTCTCTTCATAAATGAGAAAGAGGAATGCATGAACTTGGCAGGTCCAGAGTCGAAATGAGCGGTTGACACAACAACATCTTACCATGCCACGCAACTAAGAGATCTTTTTTGCAGATATGTAGTAGGTGATTTTGACACTTTGAGAATGGGTAACACAAGTTACTCAAAGATTGTGGGGATTGGTGACATTAATGTCGGATGCATGTTGCTTCTAAAGGACGTGCTACATGTACCTAATTTGCGAATGAACTTGATTTTAGGGATTTCTTTAGATCGAGATGGATACGAGAATTATTTTGCAAATCAAAAGTGGAGACTCACCAAGGGATTATTAGTGATTTCAAAGAGAACTGCTCATAGCACATTGTATATATTAAATGCATAAATATGCTGAGGTGAATTGAACATGGCACAATATGAGATTTTTGCAGATTTATAGCACAAAAGAATGGTTCATATGAGCGAGAAAGGATTGCATATTTGATAAGTGTGGATTTTGACTACTTATTAGCACCATTTTGCTTTTGTTTTAGTATGAAATTATTGATTTATGTTCCCGAAACTAATGAAAGTGTGCACATTGCAGGAATATTGGAAGTTTGGCCTCTCATGATGAAATCCGACTAAAAAAGGAGTGTTCCGAATCACAAGGCAAGGAGGGGCACAGAACTTAACAATTGCGGTCTGCAGAAGGGCCACAGTACAAATGAAAGAGCCCAACAGAGTTCTAGCTAATGTGTGGACCACACATGAATTGTGCAGCCACAGAACAGGTTTGAACTGAAAAATGATTTAAAGTTCAGAGAGTGTGCAAATGACGAAGACCTGAGGTTGCCTGAAGTGCGGACCGCACAAGAAATGTGCGTCCGCAGAAGATGCTTTGCAGCCGTAGACCAGAATTGTGCGGCAGCAGAATCCAAGACCCTGGTAGCTGAAGAAATCTATGGACCGCACAGGTAATTGTGTGGCCACAGAACCTCCTGAGGGGTATTTTTGTCAGCAAATTTTGGGCCACTATAAATAGACGAGATTCACATTTTTAGGTCAAGTTTCAAAGTTTGAGTTGCTGTAGCCGTTATATTTTGCCATTTTAGGAAGTTTGTGACTATTATAGGATTCAAATATCATGTTTTATCATTTTAATCTTAGATTATGAGTTTAATTAGCATTTCTTCTTTGTTTTCTTCATTTGTCATTATGAGTAGCTACATTCTTACTAGGGTTGTGACCCAACCCTAGTATGTAAACCTTATGGGTACTTAATATAATGCTTGTTTATGATTGGGTGTTGATTATTTAGCTTAGTTTGTGCTTCAATTTTAGAATTAATGGTCGCAAACATTGATTCATGTCTTTTTAACTTGGTCTCTATTTGAGAAAGAGGGGCCTAGTCTAGGATAACTTGGCTAACAAGGAATTAAGCTAATTGAGGGTTTGATTAGCCTAATTAAATAGTTCAAACTAGAGATAGTGAGAACCCGACTTGAGCTCATATCAACTATTTAGTTTGATACCTATTTGGGCTTGAGAAAGCCAAATTAGGAAAAATCACTCTATGACCGAGAGGTAATGAGTGGGTAACGTAGAGTTGAGAGCTATAATACACCTCAATAAGTAAAACAAGTGTTAAATTTAACCCATTAGGCAAACATCTAAGTTATGGTCACATCCCTAGGCTTTTTAACATTTGGAAAAATATCAAAAACAATCATTCGCTTCTAGTTTCTTTTCTTAGCTTATAATCGCTAGAGTAAAATTAGAATTAGAAATCAAAACCTTTTGTTTGGAAGCGCAATTTAGTTGTTCCATTCGCTTTCATCAAGTGTATACTCCTGACACCCATAGTAACTCCCTGTGGAAATCGACCCTGACTCTTGTTAGGTATTATTCTTCTAACGGTCATTTCCATTCACTATTGAGTGCGGATTAGGCGTGGATCAATTTTTGTCTTCGTTTTCAGGGAATTAAAATGATTTTAGCTATACATTTGGGTTTGTTTTTGGAACATCTTCTTTTCCATCCATGTTACTAACTTGTGTGAGAAATCTTAGGTACAATTATGACGAACCAATGATCTCGAAAATTTTCCTTTGGGAGAATTATATGCAGATGAGGAGCAAGTAGAGGAGGTACCTCATGAGCCACAAGCCAATCGGAGAGGCTGGGTACCAAGTGACATAGTGGTAAAACCAAAGGGTGGTAACAATATGGGGCATGCCATGGCGGTTACCACAAGAAATGAAAAAGGCGGGAATACACACACCTCAAGTCAAAGGCAATTTGTTGATGATGAGCAAGTGATGCAATAAGAAGAGATCTCGAACAATGTGGTGCAACCTAATGATGAAGTTCGGGTTGATAGTGATGATAGTGTGGAAGAGACTCAAGAGGAGGTGAACCTGTCTAAGGAATATATTATTGACATACCGGAGCTGGTATTGCAAAAGTCTAAGGCACCATTGCCTAAGACTCTACCTCCATACCGTCAAAGACTTTCCAAGCAAAATGGTGAGAATCAATTCAAGAAGTTCATTTAAATAATGAAGAGTCTTTCAATCAATGTGCCATTAGCTGAAGCTTTGGAACAAATGCCCGCTTATGCAAAGTTTATGGAGGATTCTGTGACAAAGAGGCGGTCAATGAATTTTGAGACCATCAAAGTCACTCATCAAATTAGTGCAGTTTTGCATTCAATGGCTCCTAAGTTGGAGGATCCCAGTGCTTTCACATCCTTGTACAATTGAAAGTACCGAGTTTGCTAGAACTCTTTGTGATCTTGGGGAAAGTATCAATTTGATGCCCTATTCGGTTTTCAAAACTTTGAAAAATACACCCACCTCTATGAGATTGCAAATGGTTGATCATACTATGAAGAGGCATTTGGGTGTGATTGAAGATGTTTTGGTTCGTGTCGATAAATTCATTCTCTCGGAAAATTTTGTCATTCTAGATTGTGAGGTTGATTGTGAAGTGCCAATTATTCTTGGAAGACCTTTCCTTGATATGTGTAAGGATTTTTGTGATATTGAAGCCGGAGAACTCACTTTCCGGGTTGATGATGAAAAAGTGGTATTCCATGTATGTAAGTCCATGCGGCAACAAAATAGCAATGAGGTGTATTCTTTTGTGGACTTGGTGACCGATGTTATTGCTGATGAAACAAGTGCTACAATAAACGTTGGTGATATGTTGTAGGTCGTCTTTCTCAACTTTGATGATGATGAGATGGATGTCTTCATGGAATGCGTAAACTCTTCGCAAAGAATGGGGTCGTACAACTATGCACCCCGAAAATGTCCTTGGATCTTGAAAGTAGGACAACTCCTCCTACAAAGCCTTCTATTTAAGAGCTTCCTACCTTGGAATTGAAGCCATTGCCTCCACATCTTCGGTATGAATTTCTTAGTCCTTGTTCTACTTTACCGGTTATTCTTTCCTCTCTTTGACGAACGTGCAGGTAGATTCCACATTGGTGGTGCTACAAAAGAAGAAGAAGGCAACTGGGTGGACCTTAGCAGATATTCCAGGGATAAGCCCCGCCTTTTGCATGCATAAGATCAAGTTGGAGGATGGCGCCAAACCATCTATTGAACATCAAAGGAGACTCAATGAGGCTATGCAATAATTTGTCAAGAAGGAGATTATCTAATGATTGGATGCCAGGGTTGTCTACCTCATCTCTGATTGTTCATGGACTTCTCTGGTTCAATGTGTTTGGACTATCTCCAGCTCGACAAAGTCACAAGAAAGGATTACTTTCCACTTCCTTTCTTAGATCAAACGCTCGATAGATTGGTCGGCTGTGCTTTCTACTTCTTTCTTGATGGGTACTCGGGCTACAACCAAATTCCCGTTGTTCCGTAAGATCAAGAGAAAATAATATTTACATGTCCCTATGGTACTTTTTCTTTCAAGTAGATGCCATTTGGTTTGTGTTTCAATGCACCAGAGACTTTTGAAAGGTGTATGATGGTTATTTTACTGACATGGTGGAGGACTACCTTGAAGTTTTCATGTATGACTTCACGGTGGTTGGAGATTCTTTTGATTATTGTCTTGAAAATTTGGACAAAGTGTTGGCTAGATGTGAAGAGACAAATTCTGTGCTCAATTGGGAGAAATGCCATTTCATAGGCGAGGAAGGTATTGTCCTTGGCCGAAAAATCTCAAGAAATGGAATTGAAGTTGACAAGGCAAAGATTGAGGTGATTTCTACGCTTCCACCCCCTACTTCGGTGAAGGGTGTGCGGAGTTCTTAGCCCATGCAGGTTTTTGCCGACGCTTCATCAAAGACTTCTCTAAGGTGGTGAATCCGTTGTGCAAGCTTCTTGAGAAGGATGCTAAGTTTAATTTCAATGATGATTGCATGAGAGATTTTGATCTGTTGAAGCTCAAGTTGACAACTACTCCCATCATTGCCGCTCCAAATTGGAGTGTGCCTTTTGAATTCATATGTTATGCAAGTGACATAGCGGTTGGGGCTGTTTTGGGATAACGCACCAACAAGATTTTCCATCCGGTCTATTATGATAGTAAGACCATAAATAGTGCCCAAGTAAACTATACCATTACGGAGAAAGAGCTCCTTGTTATTGTGTTTGCAATTGAGAAGTTCTACCTATACTTGATGGGTGCAAATTTTATTGTCCACACGGATCTTGCAGTGGTTTGTTTTCTTATGAGCAAAAAGGACTCCAAAGCTCGATTGATAATATGGGTACTCTTGTTGCAAGAATTTGATATTGACATCCAAGATAGGAAAGGAAGTGAAAACCAAGTGGCGAACCAATTGACTCGTTTAGAGGAGGAGGGTAGGCCGCATGATGGCCTTGAGACCAATGACTCTTTCCCCGATGAGCAACTATTGGAAATTTCAATGAAAGAGGTACCATGATTGATTTAGCAAATTTTCTAGTGTGTGGAATCATTTCGGATGAGTTCTCTTCAAGTCAAAGGAAGAAGCTCAAACGGGATTGTCAAGATTATTATTGGGATGAACCATACCTTTTCGAATTTGTACGGATAGGATGATTAGAAGATGTGTACCGGAAGAGGAGCAAGGTGAAATTCTTAGGGCTTGTCATTCTTCGCTATATGGTGGTCATCATGGTGGAGCGAGAACGACAACCAAAGTGCTTAGTTGTGGTTTCTATTGGCTCACTCTTTACAAGAATGCAAGTTAGTTAGTGAGAAGATATGATGAATGTCAACGTGCCGGTGGAATCTCAAATAAAAATTAAATGCCTCTTACAACCATTTTGGAGTTTGATATTTTTGATGTGTGAGGTATTGACTTCATAAGCCCTTTTATGAGCTCTTGTGTTCTTGTTCGCAGTGGATTATGTGTCCAATGGGTTGAGGCCATTGCTTTACCCAACAATAGGCAAGAAGTGTGGTGGCCTTCTTGAAGAAGAATATTTTCACAAGGTTTGGTACTCCGATATTATAAGCGATGGCGGGTCACATTTTTGCAACAAACTTTTGACACTTTTAGCAAGTATGGTGTTACTCACAAAGTTACAGCTCCTACCACCCCAAGCTAGTGGGAAAGTTAAAGTTTCCAACCGGGAGATAAAGAGTATCTTGTCCAAAACGGTGAATGCTAATCGAACGGATTGGTCCAAGAAGCTTGATGATGCATTATGGGCTTATCGGATGGCTTACAAAACACCTATCGGAATGTCGCCATATCGGTTGGTTTCGGAAAAGCTTGTCATCTTCCGGTGGAGCTAGAGAACAGGGCAATGTGGACTCTAAAGAAGTTGAATCTTGATTGGGATGTAGCCGCTAATTTGAGGGTTGCGCGTTTGAATGAATTGGATAAGTTTCGGTACCATGTTTATGCGAGTTCGTCCTTGTACAAAGAAAAGATGAAATATCTTCATGAAAAATACATTTGGAACAAAGATTTCAAGGTGGGCGATCTTGTATTGTTGTTTAACTCAAGGTTGAGGATGTTTCCCGGAAAGCTAAAATCCAAGTAGAGTGGTCCTTTTGAAATTGTGGGTGTGACACCTTTTGGTGCATTAGACTTGAAGAACAAAAATAATGAATTATTCCGAGTCAAAATGGTAACCGGTAAGCACTACTTGGGCAAGTTCGGAGATAGCCACGTGGTGGCGGTCCTTCACTTCATCTGAGAGTTTTCTACGTCGTGCCGCGACGTTAAATCGGGTGCTTCTTGGGAGGCAACCCATGTTTCTTTTATTTATTTATTTTGTAGTTAGATGTTATTTGTGTTCTAACTTGATTTGAAGTGCGCTACAGATATGAGTGTGACTTACAATAATTGTGGACAAAAATATGGCTAAGTATTCAAAAGAGTGTGGACCGCACTTTATTTGCGCGGACCGCACATTTTTATGCGTCATAGCAGATGAGCATTGCGGCCGCACATTTCTCTTGCGGACCGTTCATTTGAAACATCAAAAATACCAACTCTCTGAAGTTTAAGCTTGTCAGTGCGGAGGTCGATCTGCAACTGCACGTGAAATCTGCGGCCGCACCTGAAAATGTGCGGACCGCATATTGGGTTCTGAGAGTGTTCGCCTAGGTGGTAGGGTGCGGACCGCACATGAAAATGTGCGGCCGCACTCTCTTCTCCCTTCTAAAAATTGTTGGTATAAATAGAACAATAGACCTTATTTTACCCTTTTCCCAATTTGAACAAAACACTGTTACTCTGTCAATATTTCTTAGAGATTTCAATTGTCCACACACACAGCCACCTAGATTAATCACTCAATTCACTCACTCTATTTTGTATGCTTCATTCGATTGGTATTCTCTGATGGATACGAGCAACCCAAAGAAGAAAGTTCAGCCTTCTACCACCGCAGGCCAGTCTGATGGGCCAATAGTGGTAGCTCCTGAGGCAGCTGATCTTCCATCAACCTCTACTGAGCCACTTTTATGCTTTTACCATCATCTTCAACTCCTACCACAGCCCCTAGAGTTTCTCTAAATCCATTTCTCGTGCCTACAGTTCCCCTATCTGCTCTGCGAGTCTCCCAGACATTGGCAAGTCTTAACAACTAGATGCAGACAGCTACTTCTAAGCCGTCTGACTTGTCTAGTACTGTTGCATCACAATCCACTATTTAGGCACCACAAGCTCCTTCTGACATTGATGAGACACTGAAGAAGATTTTGGAGAACCTGAAACGATCATGGATACTTTGGTACAACACGTGTTAGTTATTGAGGAGCTGGGAAAGGAAGTAAAGAAGATGAGGAAGTTCAAGGTAAGCAAGAAATCAGTGGAAAAGCTCCGAAGGGAGTTGACTAGACTTGCTACAGCTGGCGACCTTCCCTTTGATATGCTGCTTGACCCGCACCAGTCTGCCCCAGATCCTTCAGCACTATCTGTTCCGATAGCACCAGCTGGCCAGTGTAACAAGCCAAACCTTGTTGCCGACACTGCTGAGGACATGATATTGCTGGGACACTGAGATGTCCAAGGATTCTTAGGGAGTTTTCTTCACCCTCTCTTCTTTTACTCTTATTTTGCTAAGCATTAGGGACAATGCTTACTTTTATTCGGGGAAGGGGGTGGATTTTACACATTGGTACACTTTGATACATTTGGTCTGTAATAATTTGATGATACTCTTTCTTTTCTTATTTGTATTTATTTATCTTCTCTCTCTTCTCTTATGTATATTTATCTCTCTTTAGTAGTTTTTGCTTATTAGCTTCTTTATTATTTCTATATTAGTTCTTGTTTTGTTAAGTAGATTCTTTTTATGATTTAGTAGATAATAAGCCTTTGGTTTTCTTACGTCACGGTTCTTTCCAAAGGTAGTTGTTGTGTCAACCGGGTGACTCATCCCAACAATAGATGGTGTGACAACCTTTTTTAGGGAATGAGTCCATTTTTATGTTTAGGTAATAATAGTGGTAATAATGAATAAAAAGAACTAATCAAGTCATTCTCGAAGACTTAATCATGCTTCAATTGGTACCAACAGACTTAACTACGTGCTTATGGTTAGAGACTTGGTTTTTGAAAGAAATAGATCAATCTAGTGACTTTGTGACTCTTGAGTTGACATTGGTAATCATTAAGTGGTTTAATTGGACAGTAGTGATCTTTATAGTTGAATGTGGTCGTTTTAGGCTCTTGGCTCTATCATCTTTTAGAATCTAGTTGTATGATGGATGAGGTGAATTGTTGCTAGTCAAAGTATCCGTGCGAAGGTTCTAGAACTTGCCTTGAATGTGTTTCAAGGCAAAATCCTAAGTTTTGCTTGGTTTAGAAGGTGACTGTAGGCTTTTCTCGGCCCGTTTGAGCTTTCTATTGTCAACCAATGTCGTTATCCCTAGTCAACCCCTTTGAGCCTCTAGCCTCTCTCATAACCATTTTATAAGCCATTACCCATTTTGTCGTGACCCTTACTTGGCACCCGGACTTTCCTTGACACTCTTGTGAAACAAGTAGCTTAAAACATAAGTTTGAGGGAGAGATGAGGAATTTGAAAAAGGTATCAAGGAACAAAAAGAGAGAAAAAATAATCTCTATGAAAAGAGAAGGTAAGAAAAGAAAAGAACAAAAAGAAAATTCAAAACATGGATAAGTGGAAGGGTTGGTCGATTCAAAAAGAGGTAATGATCCCTAGCATGAGCAATCAAAAAAGGAGAAAAAGAATAAAATGAACAAGAAAGATTGATGTTAAGTCTCTCTAGTCCCCAATGAAAAAAAAATGCCTCTAAGAATTGGTAATTGTGAGCCGAGAAATGAAAATGTTGAGTGCTTAAGGAAAGGTGTAACCACTTACCCATATGGTATCCTACCCTAATCCAAAAGCCTTCATTATAACCCAAAAGAAGTCCTACTTGATTTTGAACCAAGTGAGCTTACATTAGTGGTGATCTACATGAGGGGCTAGCATATGATACTTGAAGCCGTACTTGTGTCATTCTCTTGTGAGAGATAAGTGAACCTTTCATGAATCTTAAGATTGAGTGTTAATTTGTTAAGTGAGCTTGGCAAATGGAAAATAGAGGAGGAAGATTTTGTAGTCCACTATGGCCTATATGATAGAACAAGAGTCCTGGATGAATAAAGTCAATTTTTGAAGTTCAAATGTCACATAAGAACTACATGTGCATTAATATTTGACTTGTCACTTTGTTGATGATGCACGAGTAGTGTGGGTAATTGTTGGTCCCAACTGATGTGTGAATGGCTCACCTTTGACTCGCTGAAATGACCCTTAACTCTAAGGAGGTGAGAACTAACTTATTTGCTTGAGGACAAGCAAAGACTTAAGTTTGGAGGAGTTGATAAGTGTGGATTTTGACGACCTATTAACACCTTTAAAGAGATCAGAAAGGCCAAGGGTAGAGTGATGCAGGTACCCTTCGAGTATGTCCTCATCAATGATAAGGGGGAGCCAGAAAGTCTTAAGGAGGTGTTATCCCATCCAGAATAGAACCAGTGGATGAAATTCATGAAAGAACAGATGGAATATCTACAAAAAAATGGCATGTACAAGCTGGTTGAACTTCTGAAGAGTAAAAGACCACTCGTATGTAAATGGGTCTTTAAACTCAAGAAACATGGAAATGGCAAGCTCGTCAGATACAAAGCTCGATTGGTGGTAAAAGTCTTCGAACAGAATAAAGGTATTGATTTTGATGAAATTTTCTCACCTGCTGTCAAAATGACTTATATTCGAACAATTTTGAGTTTAGCAGCTATCCTAGATCTTGAAGTGGAGCAGTTGGACGTAAAAACTACATTTCTTCACGGAGATTTGGAAGAAGAGATATATATGGAGCAACTAGAAGGATTTGAAGTAGCTAAAAGAAACACATGGTGTACAAATTGAATAAGAGTCTTTATTAATTGAAGCTGGAACCAAGGCAGTGGTACATGAAGTTTGACTCATTCATGAAAAGTCAAACCTACACAAAGACCTATTCTAATCCATGTGTATACTTCAAAAGATTTTCTGATAACCACTTTATTATATTATTGTTGTATATGGATGATATATTGATTGTAGGACAAGACAAGGAGCTAATTGCAAAGTTGAAGGGAGAATTGTCCAAGTCATTTGATATGAAGGACATGGGCACAACACAACAAAGTCTGGAGATGAAGATAGTTCGAAAGCGAACAAGCAGAAAGTTATAACTATCTCAAGAGAGTACATTGAACGTAGTATATTGGAACACTTCAACATGAAAAGTGCTAAGCCAGTCAGCATACCTCTTGCTGGTCATTTGAAGTTGAGCAAGAAGATGTGTCCTACAATAATGGAGGAGAAAGGGAAGATGCCTAGAGTTCCTTATTCTTCACCAGTCGGAAGCTTGATGTATGCAATGGTATGCACCAGACCTGATATAGCTCATGCAGTTGGTGTTGTTAGCGAGTTCCTTGAAAATCCTAGAAAGGAACATCGGGAAGCAGTCAAGTGGATACTCAGGTAGCTAAGAGGTACCACAAGAGATTGCTTGTGTTTCGGAGGATCTGATCCAATCTTGAAGGTCTATACAGATGCTGATATAGACTTTGATAACAGAAAATTCACTACCGGATACATGTTCACATTTTCAGGGGGAGCTATATCATGGTAGTCGAAGTTGCAGAAGTGTGCCGCACTCTCTACAACTGAAGTAGAGTATATTGCCGCTAGTGAAGCTGGCAAGGAAATGGTATGGCTGAAATGGTTTCTTCAAGAACTTGGATAGCACTAGAAGGAATATATAGTCTATTGTGATAGTCAAAGTGCAATAGACTTGAGAATAAACACCATGTATCATGCAAGAACAAAGCATATCGACATGCGATATTACTGGATTCGGGGAAAAATAGAGGATATATCTATGCAGGTCAGGAAGGTCCCTATAAGTGAGAATCCTTCAGACTGACCAAGGTAGTACCAAGAGACAAGTTCGAGCTATGCAAAGAACTTATCGACATACGCCCAAACTAGCAACCCTGATGTTATCTCCTTCCAGTGAATGGGTCTGGCGGGGGAGATTTATGGGGTCCAACCCAATCTTAAAACAAATGAAGAAGAAATAAAATAGGCATGTGCCTATGGATAGTCTTGGTAGAGAACCTTGGAGCCAAAGGCTAGATTTGTGGAGGAGAATTAACAATTCTCCCAAAGCATTCTTGGAAGCTGTGTATTTTTCTTCTATAAAAGAAGATCTCTTTCACCTTTTTCATCACAACAACAAAGAGAGAAATAAAGAGTGAGACATCATAGACTATAAGAAAATAATCTGTGAGTAAAATAGAAAGTGTGAGTCATATTGTAGTAAGGTGGGAATACCAAAAGAGAGTTATTTTCTTTAAGTATTATAGTGGTCTTTGTAGTATTTTACTCGGGCCTACAAAGTGTAAAATTCTCTGCTAGTGATATTAATTGCTCCTCTCGGGGTCGTAATTTTTTTTCTTATTCAGAAGGGTTTTTCACATAAAAATCTTGGTGTCGTTCTCACTCTTTTATTTTATATTTTTTCTTTCACTTATTTTTTAATTAAAATCAAAATTTTATTAATCAAAATTATATATGTACAAAGCCAAGTAGTTTCTGACCAACTATTATCCAGAATACGAGTTTAGTCCTAGATTACACATTTCATCCATGCCTACTACAAATCTTGGAATTCTTAAAGATACTGGAAATAGAAGGTGTACATATCATTACACACAAAGATACTTAGCAAATCTATCTAAGCTGTGTAATGTCTGCTGCCATGATGGATATCTTCTGCCTCTAGTGTGCACGTGAAGGATAATCTCTCTGCAGATTATGTGCTCCTCAAAAGTGCCCTGCTGGAATCTAATACATAGCAAATACATATCTAGAAATGGAACCTCGCCATGTTTTCTTTCTAGCCATTCGACATGCCCAACTAAGCTACTCTTCCAGCCATTTATGTTCCTTTTCATGCCTAACCATACCAGTAGTCCGGTCCATACTCTTCTTGTTACTGACCATTCAAAGAACAGATGCTCCAGCATTTCAGTAGTGGCTTTGTAGAAAGCACAATTCTGAGGCACATGCACTCCTATTTTATTTAGTCTATCCACTGTAGCTAGTATTTCGTGATACTAGGGCATCAGCATGAGGTAGGCATGTTTAATTGAAAAGTGTTTGTGCACCTGCAATATCTTCAGTCTATTAATCAATGGGCCCTGCATGGATTGACATTGCAGGGTCTCTCTAGTATTTAAGATTTTCCTGATCACCCAAGCTGCATCCTTAGGTGTAGGCATGTGCTCCAAATTCTATTTTTGATTTAGTAGTTATGTACCCATTTATCCACAAAACAGTCTTTTTTCATTGCAACAACCTATAATTGTTTGATTACAGCAGCTTTGTTCCAAGTGCACAAGTTTATGACATTTAGGCCACCTACAGTATGGGGCATACAAACTTTTTCTCAAGATACCAATGCTTTATTTGTGATGAATGCCTCACCAGTCCATAAGAATGATCTACACATTGTTTCAATCATATTCATAACCTTCTTGGGTAGGAGGAATATTTGTGCCCAGTAGGTTTGAATACCAAACATCACTGATTTACTCAGTTGTAGTCTGCTAGAGTAAGAAAGTAGCCTTGCAAACCAACATTTGATTCTTGTTGTGATCTTCTCAATTAGGGGTGGACATTGATGAACAGTTAAATTTGTAGAGGACAGTGGTACTCCCAGATATCTGAAAGGAAGAGTACCTTCTTCAAACCCTAGTAGGTTCAAGATAGCCTACTTTTTATATGCGTCCACCCCAGCCAGGTAAATAGAGCTTTTATCAGTGTTAGCTTGTAGTCCAGAAGCTGTAGAAAAATCTCTGAAAAGCTCCTTGGAGGAGTTTGATGGATTCAATGTCTGCTCTACAAAACATGAGTAAATCATCAGCAAAGCAAATATGGATTATGCCCAGCTTCCTGCATCTAGGATGGAAGTTGAAATCACCATTCTCTGCCAGCTGTATCACTTCTCTTTCCAGGTACTCCATAGCAATGACAAAGAGGTAAGGGGACATGTGATCCCCTTATCTGATCCCACTTTTTCCTTGGAATGGTTTTGTAAGGCCTCCATTTAACACTAAGGAATATGAGATAGTTGTAACATATTCCATAATTCATTCAATGAATTAGAAAGGGAACCCAAGATCACTTAGCATTCTTCTTATGAATCTCCAATCTATAGTATCATAGGCTTTTCTTAAATCCACTTTCATAACACATCTAGGAGATACACCTTTTCTGTTGTATCCTTTGGACAACTCATGGATGAAAGTTATGCTGTGAATGATACTTCTTCCTTCTATAAAAGCAGACTGTGAGTGCCCTATTATATTGCCAATCACCTTCTTGATTCTCAGTTATAACAGCTTGGCAATGATTTTGTACAAGGTAGTACAAAATGCAATAAGTCTATAGTCTTTGACTTGAGGTGGTGAGCTAACTTTAGGTATCAGTGTAATAGCTATATACTTCACCTTTCTCTAATATTTCCCCATTTCAAAGAAGCTTTGAACTGCAACACACACCTCCTTCTTCATTAAGTCCCAGTTTTTTTGTAAAAAAAACTCTATAGGATATTCATCAATGCCTGGAGCTTTGTCTGCTGGCATGTCTTTGATGGCTATATCTATCTCTTCTATTGTCACTAGCTGTACCAATGCAGTTTTCTGATCCATATTCAACACTAGGCCTTTCTTAATAACTTCTGAGTTTGGAAATATAATATTCCCACTGTTGTTTCCCATTAACCCTGTGAAGAATGTAATAAACTCTATTTCCACCTGTGTAGGGTTTGTGAGCTTGATACATGTGCCTGTATATATAGATATGATTGTGTTTTTGCTTTGTCTGATCTTCCATTTTGCATGAAAGTACTTGGAGTTGGTGTCTCCGCACATAATCCAGCTTGCCCTAGATTTCTGTCTGAGAGCTTGTTCTTCAATGTTACTCCATTTGTCAATCTCAACAAAAAGCTCCTTCTCCTAATCAAATAAGCTTTGGCAAAAGGGTTGAGTGAGTAAGGTGGCTAGTACAACCTCTAGGTTTTGCCTAGTTTGATTCAGTCTTTGTGCATATGGATCCATATACTGATTTAAATCCTTTAGCTCATGCTTCAAATCCTGTAGCTTCCAACATATGTTAACCATAACATCTGCACCCTGGCTCTGATTTCATACCCTTTTTAGTATTGTATGAAACTCAGGTTGTTCAATTACATTAGTAAACAGTTTAAATGGTTTTGGGTGTAATTTCCTCTGCTGGCCACACCTTAGTAGTATAGGAGAGTGATCAGAAACTCATGGATTAAGAAAGTCTGCCTCCATGTGTCCATATTGTTGTAACTAGAGTCACTCTTTTATTCTTGTTTATTACCGTATCTCGGTGCTACGTTATTATTCCACTTTTATTATTGTGAATATTATTTATCGTGGGAGGTTTATTCCCAACAGCTATCAGGTGAGTTTGGTTCTGCACTCCTCTTTTTTCTTTGTTTTCTCTCCTTCCCCATATATATGGATCTAGTAATTTTAAATTCCTTTTCACATCACAAATTCTAAGATGACTTCACCTGCAATTTCTAAGGTGATTGATTAGTTTCAAATTGTTTTTGTCCGACCTCAGTTAACCTTCCCTTCTGTTTATTTTGTAGTTGGGGAAAGGAAACTAAATTTTAGCTTGGAAGTAAAGTGAAATTGGATATTGCAGACCCTTTTTGCTAAGCTCGTTCATGACTGTCAAATACGTGACTTCATCAGGCTCACAAATATTCTTTTTCACCTATGTTTTGGACAAGTTAACTACATCTTTGATCTTATTTTGAGCAAAGGGTCCCCTCAATAATGTATTAAAGGTGATAATGTCAAATGTAATGCAATTCTTTACGTACAAGGCTAACACCAAAAATCCACATTCAGAATTACGCATTAGGCAGTAATTTTAATCACTATATTCAAGATGAAATCATTAATTGGGATGCCTAATTTCTGCATTTCTTGAAAAAGGATAAGAACGATGGAGTAATGGTTCATATTTACCAGTCTTTAATAATTTCAAGAGGCTAAAAACAGAAGGAAGAGGTTGTGTACTGATCAATCGATGAAAGAGACTCATAGTGTTATCTAAATACTTGACGTTCTCACTATTGCTATTAGATGAATAATAACATCTAATTGCAATTGCCGAAGCATAATGTGAATTATCAAAGAAGGAGATAAATCTGTGATGAGTGTCTGTAGAGGTTTTGTTTGTCACCTGACGATAAATATTTTCCACCGATTGTTTGGTTCAAAAACACATATTCTGGGATTATAACCACAAGAGATAACTAATTTTTCAATTTATATGAGATAATTTATACTAAAATTTTGGTATAATCATAATACTTCCTTTAGCTAATACCTCCATCAAAAATAAATCTATTCCTATAATTTATACTTGAATAACTCACCTAATCCCTTGAAACCAAATGACTCCTCCGTTACATGTATACAAAGAAAATCGATAACCGCACCAAACCGAAAAGCCAAGTCAAAATGGGATAAAAGAACCCGATTGTGGGTTGGTTTGATTTGGTTTGGTGTTAGAAAAAAAATTCGACCCTAATTGGTTTGGTTTGATTTAACTAAAACAAGTCAAACCAAAACCAAACCAACCCGACATTATATTTATATAATTTTTAAAATATTTTATAGATATAAATATTTATTGTAAAATAATTTATAAATATTTCTTAAACTTGTTCACAATTTTATCTTTAAGCATATTATTTAAAGTTTAGATTTAACATTCTAGAATGATCGAATAAATTATATAACCATAAAGGTAGTGAGTCAAATAAAGTTCAAATCAATACTAATTCTAATAAAGGAAATTTATTTCAACACTAGGAATGACAATAATGTTGGATTTTTTAGTTTTGCATTGGTCTAATGAAAATTCATAAACTAGCCGTAACAATCCGACCGGTCGTTTTGAGTATTGTAGCCACGTCCCACCATTTATTGCTTATTTTATGTTCATTTATTGTTATGTGACTTGCGGGGGCGATTGATTTAGTTTCGGAGTTGTTTCGAAATGAATTGAGATACTTAGTCCCAAGGTTAGAAGCCTAAGTTGAAAGAGCTGACCCAATGTTGACATGAGTAAACAACTTCAGAATGGAGTTTTGATGGTTCTGATAGCTCCATATAGTAATTTTGGACTTAAGAGTGTATCTGGATTTTGATTTGGAGGTCCGTAGATCGTTTTGGCTTGAATTGGCGAAAGTTGGAAAGTTAAGAAGTTTGACAAACAGTTGACTTTGTTGTTACTGGGCTCAGATTTTTGTTTCGGAAGTTGGAATAGGTCCGTTGTGTCATTTATGAATTGTGTGTAAAATTTGAGGTCAATCGGAGTTGATTTGGTGTGTTTCGACATTAGTTATAGAAGTTGGAAATTCAATAGTTCATTAGGTTTGAATTAGAATGCAATTTTTGTTTTTAATGTTCTTTGATGTGATTTGAGGGTTCTCCTAAGTTTGTATGATGTTTTAGGATGTTTGTATGTTTGGATGGGGTCCAGGGTGCCTCGGGTGAGATTCGGATTGATTTTGGATTGAGTTTGGCCTTGTAGAGTTGTTGAATTGCTAGTGTCTGGTTCCCTTATATGTGTTCGCGATACGCGTTCACAAGAATTGTTCTGTGATCATGAATCTTGGGGAGTTAGTTCTACGTGAACGCGTGAGAGGTGCCGTATTCGCGAAGAAGGAAGAGGAGACCTGAAATGTCAGACGCGTCGTTCTACGTGGTCGCATGTGTGAGTTTGGGATTGCGTACCTTTGAGGGAATTTGTCAATGCGTTTGCAAGGCTTTTTCGCGTTCGTGAAGAGTATTTTTGAGAGCAGCATCTTTTGTTCTTCGCGATCGCGAGGGACTTTCCGTGATCGCGAAGAGGAACAAGTAGGCAGACTATTTAATTTAACGAGGGTTAGAGTATTATTTCACATTTGGATTTAGGGAGCTCGGCTAGGGGCTATTTATTAGAGGGATTTCACTACAAATCAAGAGGTAAGCTATAATTGATCCCTTTTGTCTAATAATATTAAATACCTATTGATTTATGCACCTAGATTATGTGTTTTAAGGTGAAATTTGGGAGAATTTGGACTAGGTATTGGAGAATTTGGGGGTTTGAGGGTTGATTTATGGTCAGAATAGGATGATTTTAGTATGGTTGGACTCGTTGTTGAATGGGTGTTCGAATTTTGTGAATTTTGTCGGGTTCTGAGGCTTGGTCTTGGGGTTGACTTTTTAAGTTGCCTTTTTAATTTTGGTTAAAGATTTTAGTTTTATCATTTGGAATCATTCCTATAGCTTTTATTGATAGTATTATGTTATTTTTTGCTAGATTCGAGCCTCCCGGTGATTAATACACGTGGGAAGGGCTTTCTTACGCACTGATTTGATTTTCTTGAGGTAAGTGTCTTATATAAACTCGGTTGAGGCACTAGTTGCCCGAATTATTATGATAGTTACATGCTATTGGGTGCGCACATGCGTGGGGATTGAACCTATGTGTTGACACCAGGGTTATTTATTCATGTTCGGGTTGTGGGCATGCTATATTGAGCCTAGAATTGACTTTTAAACCTTAAGCTATGATGTTTCGCTCATTTGTGACATTGTTGTGAACTATTTGAGCCATTTTTGAGGCTGCATAGGGGTTTAAATCCCTAAATGAACCGATAAATGTTATTCTCTGATGAAATTGCCGATTTAAGCTATGATAGTACACTTGTTTCATACCTGTATACTTGTTATACCAGTCCAAGAGCATGAGATTTGTTATTTCCTGATTTCATACTTGTATACTTGTTTATTTGCTCTTGTATATTATGGTTGGACTGGGTTTCTGTGACGATACCGGGCAAATGTACTGTTATGCATGTGACCACACCGGACGTATTGTGTTGTTATGTCTGTGACCACCCAGGCAGATTGTATTGTTACGCCTGTGACAACACGGGCGGATTGTGTTGTTATTCTTGTGACCATGCCGGATGGATTATGATATTGAGTCTGTGACCATGCCGGACTGGTAGCACGTTGAATAGGTCGTGCTTGCGTGTGGATATGGATCCATTCCCCTAGGGTCACCCTCTCATGATTCTCTCTTGATTATGTACACAGGGTTATTGAGGAAACTGATCAGCAGTCTGGTACGGATATGGAAAGGTTGAGGAAATATAGCTAGTCTTTTGTTTGGACTTTGCATTTCATCTTTACTTGCAATTTCCTTGATCATTTATCAGATTTAACTGCGTATTATCTCTATATGCCGAGTATTGATTGAGGAGGGTATTTGAGAAACTGTACACATACACACACGGATGTTTTCTTACTGAATTTATGATTTGATTCTATTTTTTTTCTCTACCGGTTTAAAAGATAAAACTACATAGATGATAGCTAGTATCATTTAATAATTTGTGCTTCTCTTACCTCACGGTGTTTATTTACGATACTTATTGAGTACATTGGGTCTGTTGTACTCATACTACACTCTGCACCTTAATTGTGCAGATCCAGGTGTAGGGACCTATTATCGGGAGTAGGCTTGCTTGTTGGACTATTTTCTAGAGGCGAGGTAGAGCTGCATCCTTGATTGCTGTTTGACTTGTCTTTTCCTTTCATATTGTTGTTACAATTCATATATTGTGTTATTAGTTTCAGACTTATATTCCATTGTAGAAGCTCATGATTTCACTAGTTTTTGGGGATTTAATTTGTATTAGCAGCTATATTATATTGGGACTTTAGACTTATGCTATTTCTAAAAATTTCGTTATTCTGTTTGCCTTCGTTATCACGTTTCGTCTCGCCAAGCCGGTGTGTTTGCCGCCATCATGACTGGTAGGGATTTTTTATCTTGACAAGTTGGTATCAGAGCCCTAGGTTCATAGGTGGTACGAGTCATGAGCAGGTTTAATAGAGTCTTGCGGATCGGTACGGAGACGTCTGCACTTATCTTCGAGAGGCTACTGAACCATTAGGAAACTTCACTTTCGTGCATTCTTGTCATGCGGATTTATTGATTCCGAACACTAAACTTTTGTTATTTTATTCTTTCACAGATGATGATGACACGTGCGACCGAGTCGGGCAGACGGCCACCAGTACCACCAGCTAGGGCCGCGAGAAGCTGGTATTGCGGTAGAGGCTGAGGTACAGCTCGTACAACAGCTAGAGCAACACCTGTGGAGTCACCAGTTGCTCTAGCTCAGGAGCAGATACCAGATGTGGTTGAGCCGGTGGGACCAGCTCAGGCACCAGCTGTGCCCGTTGTGTTTCAGTTCAGGCCGCACCAGCCACTTCTCTGATTGAGGGAGGTGCTCTGACTCCCACCCCCGTACTCTAGAGTAGGTGGTTCAGGACTTCAGACATTAGGGGTACTACCAGGCCACACGGTTGTAGTTCCTTAGGCCTAGGTGGGGCCACCTATGAGTGACGAGGAGCTAAAGCGGCTAGAGCGGTTTGGGAGGCTCAGGCCTCCATCTTTCAGGGGGGTTAAGTCACAGAATGCTCAGGATCTCCTAGATATATGCCAGCAGATCCTTCGCATTGTAGGTATTCTGGAGACTAGTAGAGTCTCATTTACTAAATTTTAGCTGTTGGGGGCAGCCTTCAGATGGTGGGAGGCCAATGAGTTGAGCAGGCCAGATGGTGCTGCACCACTTACGTGGTATGAATTCTAAGTTCTCTTCTTAGAGAAGTTTGTTCCATAGACCCACAGGGAGCAGTTTGAGAAGCTACGAGGGTATGTTTGTGACCTTGTAAGAGATGAGATTTTCAGAGTTGGATCGTCCCGCGATATGGTTAATTCCTAGTGAGAGAGAGAGGATCGGGAGGTTCATTGATGGCCTCAACTATGGACTACATTTCATCATGACTCGGGAGATTGTATCAAGTACTAGGTTCGACGAGGTGGTTGATATTACTAAGAATCTAGAGCAGGTTCGCAGCCAAGAGTGCAAGGAGATGGAGGCCAAGAGCTCGTGGTTTCAGCAGTGTTTCTTCTTGAAAACAGTCCCATTATAGCAGGGGTCGTCCTTGTAGGCCCGCCTCAGATGGCTTGTCTGGTTCATCGTGGTGCATCAGTTAGCCATGGTTCATATAGTGCTCATTCGGACCAGTCACTATTTAGTTTGTTACTAGCATAAAGTTCTTACCATGCTTTGTCTTCTCAGGTTTCTACAGGCGATTCCTCGGGTTACCAGGGTCAGCAGCCCATCAGGAGGGGTTGCTACGCGTGTGGGGATTTGAGTCATCTCAAGAGAGATTTCCCTAGATTATTGAGTAGGGCTCAACAACAGAGATCCTAGGCTATGACTTCCGCACCAGTTACTTCACCACCCGCTCAGCCAGCTCGAGGTGGGGCTCAGGCAGTTAGAGGTCGCTCTAAAGGGGGAGGCCGATCAGGTGACATTCAGGCTCGATGCTATGTTTTCCCTACCAGACAAGAGGTTGTTGCTTCAGAAGCAGTGATCATAGGTATTGTTTCAGTGTTCCACAGGGGTACTTTCATATTATTTGACCATGGTTCCACTTATTCATATGTATCATTATACTTTGCTCATTATTTGGATATACCCCGGAGTCCTTAGTTTTGCCTGTTGATGTATCTACGCTGGTGGACGATTCAATTATTGTGGACTGTGTGTATCAGTTGTGTGTGGCAACCATTGGGGGATTGGAGACTAGAGTTGATCTTTTATTGCTTAGTATGGTTTATTTTGACGTGATTCTAGGCATGGATTGTTCTCCCCATGTCATGCTAGTCTAGATTATCACGTTAAAACCATGACGTTGGTGATGCCGTGGTTACCTAGGATCGAGTGGAGAAGTTCTCTGGACTATGTTCTCAGTAGGGTAATTTCATATCTAAAGGCCCAACGGATGGTTGGGAAGGGGTGTTTGTTATATTTGGCTTTTGTGAGGGATTTTAGGTGCTAATACTCCTACCATTGATCTATTACGGTAGTGAGAGACTTTTCGTGTTTCCTGCAGACCTACTTGGCATGCCACCTGACAGGGACATTAATTTTGGTATTGAGTTGGTGCCGGGCACTCAGCCCATTTCTATTCCTTTGTATCGCATGGCACCAGTAGAGTTGAAGGAATTAAAAGAGTACCTTCAGGAGCTTCTTGATAAGGACTTCATTAGGCCTAGTGTGTCACCTTGGGGTGCACTGATTTTGTTTATGAAGAAAATTTTTCTATGCAGATGTGCATTGACTATAGGCAGTTGAACAAAGTTACAATTAAGGACAAGTATCCTTTGTCGCGCATTATTGACTTATTTGACCAGCTTCAGTCAGCTAGAGTGTTCTCTAAGATTGATTTGAGGTCTGGGTATCACCAGTTGAAAATCCGGGATTCTAATATTCTGATGACGACATTCAAAACCCGCTATGGTCACTACGAATTCCTTGTGATGTCTTTTAGGCTGACCAATACCCTAACTGCATTCATGTATCTGATGAATAGTGTGTTCCAGCCATATCTTGATTTATTTGTCATAGTATTTAATGATGATATCTTGGTGTATTCACGTACCCAGGAGAAACATGCACAACATATGAGGATTGTAAGACATTGAGGGAAGAGAAGTTTTATGCTAAGCTCTCCAAGTGTGACTTTCGGCTCAGTTCGGTGGCGTTCTTAGGTCACATGGTGTCCAGCGATGGGATCAAGTTGGATCCGAAGAAGATTGAGGCGGTTCAGTGTTGGCCTAGATCGTCTTCAGCTACTGAGATTCAGAGTTTGTTTGGCTTGGACGGATATTATCACCGCTTTGTGGAGGGTTTCTTGTCTATTGCATCGCCTTTTACCAAGTTGACCCAGAAGAGTTCCCTATTTAGGTATTTGATGAGTATGAAGAGAGCTTTTAGGAGCTCAATACTGCCTTGACCACAGCTCCAGTTCTAGTTTTGCCTTCAGCATCGGAGTCTTATACATTGTATTAGGATGCTTCTCGGATCGGTATTGGGTGTGTCTTGATGCAAGAGGGTAGAGTGATTGCTTATGGTTCACACCAGTTAAAGCCCTATGAGAAGAACTATCTCGTTCATGATTTAGAGTTGACAGCCATTATCCATGCATTGAAGATTTGAGGCATTATCTCTACGGCATGTCTTGTGATATTTACAAATCATCGGAGCCTTCAGCACTTGTTTAACCAAAAGGATCTAAATTTGAGGCAGCTGAGGTGGTTGGAGCTGTTAAAAGACTATGATATTACCATTTTGTATCATCCCGAGAAGGCCAATATAGTGGCCGATGCCTTGCTCGGAGTTGTACTTCCGGTGACGTAAGGTCGAAGAAATAATACACATCAATCCTCCCGTAAGAGGAGAAACAATATACGCACTCCTACCTTCTAAGAGTAGAGTATCTTTGGGGGCTCGTTCATTGTATGATGTACAATCGGAGTCGTGCAAAAGAAAGAAAGGTATAGTCTCACATACTTGGTACACTCTGCACCAATTTCAAGCTATGCAGCCGTCATACTCCTTAGTCTACAATAAGAGGAACGATTCTATCGTTATTCTCTAAGCATTATAGTTATTACTAGGCACAACCCTAAGTTTATATGGTGTTTCTCCACACCCTTCTTCTTCCAAAACTCCACAACAATAGTAGTAAGAAATGCAACCCAACAGCACCCTAAGACAACCACAATCCAGTCCATTACCAGTAATTAACTTGAACCCATGGCTTCCGATCACCATCCCGTGGGTTCTTACATACATAGAGCGAATTATCGAGAATTCCCAGGAGGAAGAATGTATGAAAGAGAGCAGTAACTTACCTTGCATGTTGGATAACTCAGCCCTCTTCCTTGGTTCTTCAACCTCCAGGTTTTACTCCCAATTAGGGCTTGAAAGAGAGGAAAATCGGTTAGGGCTTTTCCCTAATTCTTCAATCTCCAGATTTCTCTCCCCAATTAGAACTTGAAAGAGAGGGAAATTGATTGAGGCTTGTGTGGGATTCTTTGAGAAGGGTTTCAGGGCTCTCTATTTCGTTTGGCTTTTAAGGTTGGAAGTAAAGGTGAAATATTTGGGTTATAACCCTTTAAAAAGGTTGGCAATTAAGTGACGCACGTGTCTGACGCCTTTCACGTCTGCGACCGCATTTACATCGCAGAACCAACATGCGATCCGCATTCTGGACGCGAATCCCAGCCCAAAAATCTATCTCATTCTGCGACATAGGAGGTCTGGTTTGCGGTCGGCATTTTGGATATGCGACCGCATACTGACCGCATTCCTAACGTAGATTTCAGTGTGCGATACATTAGACATGATATGCGGTTCGCATTTCAGAAATGCGATCGCACTTATTACCGCATTTCTGGCACTGGTCTTTGTCCAGAAGTCTGTCTTGGTCCGCGATTTCAGTGTTAGATATGCGGCTCGCATGTGGGTTTTGCGGTAGCATACCCAGCTTTGCGACGCCTTTTGCTCTTTTCTTAACTTTTTGAACTCTTTTCCGGTTCTTAGGCTTTATATATAGACTATCTTATGGCGTAATCTAACGTACGCAATTACGGGTTGTAACACTCTCCCCCCCTTAAGAACATTCGTCCTCGAATATAAAGGTCTAGGGGGATTTTACTCATTGTGGATTTCGGTCGAGTTCCCCTCATCAATAGAGGACGATCTTGCGAGCATTTAACTCAACGTACAGTCCTACAAGAGTATGCAAACTTATGGACATGTACATCATCTGCATATTACCATTTTTTATTAAGAAAAAGTATTCTCAAGTTGTTGCTTACCTCGTAAAGACGTTTCTCCCTTTAATGCGTCCTGGCACCCTCATTATCTCCATTCTAGAACAGGTAAGGGTATTTAGACTTCATCTCATCTTCTGCTTCCCATGTCATTTCTTCTGTATTCTTGTTCCTCCACAATATCTTAACGGAAACTACATCCTTTGTTCTTAGCTTGCGGACTTGTCTGTCCAATATAGCCACTGGTACTTCTTCATATGATAGATCTGCTGTAACTTGTACATCTTTAATAGGGACGACTCGAGAAGGGTCTCCAATACATTTCCTTAACATAGATACATGGAACACCGGATGGACAAGTTCCACTTCGGATGGCAATTCTAACTCATAAGCCACACGCCCAATTCGTCGGAGAATTTTATACGGACCAGTATACCTTGGACTCAGCTTACCTTTCTTCCCAAAATGCATGACACCTTTCATTGGAGAGACCTTCATGAACACCCAATCACCAGCCTCAAACTCCAGGTCACGACGTCGGACATCGGAATAGGATTTTTGCCTGCTTTGTGCCGTCTTCAATCGTTCATGTATCACCTTCACCTTCTCAATGGCTTGGTGAATCAAATCTGGCCCATACAACTCGGTTTCACCGACTTCAAACCATCCAACTGGTGATCTACATCTCCTCCCATATAGTGCTTCGTATGGGGCCATCTTAATACTGGAATGATAGCTGTTATTGTAGGAAAATTCTATGAGTGGAAGATGGTCATCCCAATTTCCCTTAAAATCTAGAACACATGCTCGCAGCATATCTTCCAGTGTCTGAATAGTACGTTCAGCTTGTCCGTCAGTCTGCGGATGAAAAGTCGTGCTGAGATTCACCTGTGTGCCCAAACCTTTCTGAAAAGATCTCCAACAGTTAGCTGTGAATTGATCTCCTCGGTCTAATATAATAGACATCGGCATACCATGAAGTCTAACAATCTCCTTGATATACAGCTTTGCATAGTCTTCCGCTGTGTAAGTTGTCTTAACTGCAGAAAATGGGCATATTTGGTAAGCCGATCCACTATCACATAGATGGAGTCAAACTTATGACAAGAGCGAGGTAATCCAATAATGAAGTCCATATTAATCACCTCCCATTTCCATGTTGGAACTTCTATATTCTGAAGCAATCCACCAGGTTTCTGATGTTCTACCTTTACTTGTTGGCAATTAGGACACTGGGCTACGAATTCCGCAATAGATTTCTTCATGCCATCCCACCGATACTACTCTTTGACATCATGATAGATCTTTGTCGAGCCGTGATGGATAGAATATCGGGACTGATGGATTTCCTTCATAATCTTCTCTCGCAACCCGGCCACATTAGGCACACATAATCGGCCTTGGCACCTCAGTGTTCCATCCCCTCCGATCCCAAAAGCTAAAATTTTACCCTACTGAATGCCCTCTCTCAATCTTATCAAGGTGGAATCTTCATACTGCCGTGCTTTTACCTCGGCTAGAGATGATTCTGATGTATTATGCAAAACAACACCTCCGTCCTCAGAGTCTAATAATTTGATTCTCATACTGGCTAGCTGATGAAGCTCTTTAGTCAACCCCCATTTTCCTACTTCAATGTGCACTAAGCTTCCAATTGACTTACGGCTAAAAGTATCTACCACAACATTGGCTTTACCGGGATGATACAATATCTCGACGTCGTAGTCTTTCAGTAATTCGAGCCAGCGTCGTTGTCTCAAATTCAACTCCTTCTGACTGAAGATGTATTGCAAACTCTTGTGATCTGTGTAGATGTCAGCATGGACGTCGTACAAGTAGTGCCGCCATATCTTCAAAGCATATACTACTGCAGCCAACTCCAAATCATGGGTTAGATAATTCTTTTCATGCTTCTTCAATTGTTTTGATGCGTAAGCAATCACCTTCCCATTTTGCATCAATACGCATCCCAAACCTATACCTGAAACATCACAATAGACCACATACCCTTCTGTTCCCTCTGGAAGAGTAAGCACTGGCGCGGAGATCAACCGATTCTTTAGCTCCTGGAAACTGCGTTCACAAGCGTCAGACCATTGGAATTTGGTAGCTTTCTGTGTTAACTTAGTCAATGGTGCCGATATAGAGGAAAACCCTTCGACAAACCTCCTATACTATCCTGCTAGCCCTAGAAAACTGCGAACCTCTGACGGTGTTGTTGGTCTTGGCCAACTCTTCACTGCATCGATCTTCTGAGTGTCGACACTAATACCCTCGTCAGATATCACATGGCCTAGGAATGCTACTGAGTTCAGCCAGAATTCACATTTGAAGAGTTTCGCATATAACTTGCAATCTCGAAGGATCTGTAATATTATCCGCAAGTGGCCCATATGTTCTGTCTCTGAACGGGAATACACCAGAATGTCATCAATGAATACAACCACGAACACATCAAGATAAGGCCTGAATATAGTATTCATAAGGTCCGTAAAGGTTGACGGGGCATTTGTTAGCCCGAATGACATTACCAAGAACTCAAAATGCCCATATCCTTTCCGGAAGGCTGTTTTGGAATATCCTTCTCCTTGACCCTCACCTGATGATACCCTGAACGTAAGTCAATCTTGGAAAAGTACTTGGCACCCTGGAGTTGGTCAAACAGGTCGTCAATACTTGGAAGTGGATATTTATTCTTTATAGTAACCTTATTCAACTGCCGATAATCAATACACATCCTTAACGACCCGTCTTTCTTTCGCACAAACAAGACTGGCGCACCTCAAGGTGAAGTGCTAGGCCTAATAAAGCCCTTATCCAGCAAGTCCTTTAACTGCAACTTCAACTCTTGCAATTCTGCTGGGGCCATTCTGTATGGAGGGATAGAGATCGGGTGAGTATCAGGCAACACATCAATGCCAAAATCAATCTCCCTTTCAGGAGGAAGACCTGGGAGTTCATCTGGAAAAACATCTAGAAATTCACTGACCACGGGGATTGATTGTAGAGTAGGTGGTTTCACCTCCGAATCCATAACGCGAACAAGATGATAGATGCAACATTTTGAGATCATTTTCCTTGCCTTAAGATAGGAAATAAACCTACCTTTCGGCGTAGCAATGTTCCCCTTCCATTCAATTATGGGTTCACCAGGAAACTGAAATCTAACTGTCTTCGTATGACAGTCAACATTTGCATAACATGAATCCAACCAATCCATTCCCATTATTACATCGAAATCAACCATTTCTAATTCAAATAAATCTGCCAAGGTTTGACGACAACAAATCGTCACAGTACAACCTCTGTATACCCTTCTAGCAATCACAGATTCCCCTATCGGGGTAGATACCACAAATGGTTTTCTTATTAATTCAGGTTCGACGCCAAACTTATCAACCACAAGGGGTGTAAAATATGATAATGTAGATCCGGGATCAATCAACGCATATACATCATAAGAAAGCACTGATAATATACCTGTAACAACATTTGGAGATGACTCAAGATCCTGTCAACCTGCTAGAGCATATATTCGGTTCTGAATATCACTCGAACTCGGCACCGCACCTCTACCTCTACCATGATCCACTGGCTGCTGAAAACCTCGTGCTGGAGGTCGAATTGATGAAGAAGAACCAGACACATATCCAGTCGGTTGAGCCATAACACCACCTCCTCTGCTAGGACAATCCCGCATCACATGGCTAGGCTGTCCGTAAGAATAACATGCATTAGAACCTCGTCGGCATAGTCCAGAATGGGCCTTGCCGCACTAATCACAGCGTGGTGTTAGGGGTCTCGTCTGATTAGTATCCCTGTGATGTTGCAAGCCTGATGCCCGCGAGCTCTGACCTGGACCCGAATGGGTAAATCGATCATATCGAGGTCTATGAAACTGTGGAGGAGCACTAGCCACAAGTGGTGCCAAACTCCCCGAAAACTGGGGCCTGACACTACTTCTGAAGTCACCAGAATACGCTGCAAATCTCGTCCTCTTATGTTGGCCCCTATCCTGCTCCATGTCTACTCTTGCTGGCGCTTACGATCCTCTAATGTCTGCGCATAAGCCTGAATACAAGAAATATCTATGCCCTCTATCAAGGATGCTGTCGTGCACTCATTTATCAGATGTGGTCCCAATCCATTCACGAACAAATGAACCCTATCACTCATCTAGGCCACCATATGTGGAGCATACCTTGCTAAGGAATCAAACTGCATACTGTACTCTTGCACACTCATGTTACCTTGTCTAAGGTTCAAGAATATCGTCTCTAGCTCGTCGTACCTCAACTGGCAGGTAGTGACGAAGAAATGCCTCAGAAAATTCCTTCCACGCGGGCGGGGAAGCATTCGGACCCCTGGATCCCAATTGTCATACCAGCACACTGTTAAATCCTGTAACCGATAAGAAGCAAACTCCACTGCCTCCGTATCACTAGCATGCATAACCCGTAGTGTGAGATGAATCTGATCAGTAAAAGTTTGCTGGTCCTCCTTGGGGTCTGACCCGGTAAACACTGGAGGATCTAGACTAATAAAATCACGAACTCTGGCACTAGCCGGTCTATCAGCACCAGCGGTATTCTGCTTCTGAGTCTGAGAAGCTACTAAGCTAGTCAACAACTATACCGCAGTCGGCAAGTCCTGGTCTGTAGTACCATATGGAGGTACTGGAGATGCTTGGTGGCTTCTAATATCCTCTGGGGAAGGCGGAGTAGATGAGGTCCGAGACGGCATCTCACTTTGAGGCTCTCTTTGGCCTTCTCTAGCTTAGGGCACCTAACTGGTACCCTCTCCCGCATCTGTACCAAGCCGTCCACTAGTTGTTTGCTTCCTAGTCGAAGGCATCGCTGAAGGAAAACAAAGCGAATATTAGAGACGAACACTTACGACTCAGCTCTACGCACGATCTAGATTTATGAAGAAAGTAACAATCCTAAATGTCAGGCAGCCTCCTAATTTTAAATGTGGCGCGCTACACATCCATAATCAAGACTCTACTAGACACGGCTCATAGACAAATCCCTACGACACGACCTGCTCTGATACCAAGTTTTGTCACGACCCAAGACGGAGGGCCGCGACGGGCACCCAGACCCTACTCGCCGAGTGCCGGCATACTTTTCATATTACCTTCCTTCTTATCTATAAGGCCGATGATGCCCGTATGAATAACAAAAATAATCATAATCAGCTGAAGTACCATACAATGACATGAGCATACATATATAATATACCATGGACGACACGGCCGTCATGCAAAAACTATACAACAAGAAGATATATTTGCCGACAAGGCGATTCCAACTGTACGTACGTCAACCCATTGTCTATTGTCTATGAGCCTCTACAAGAAGACAAACAATGCAACCTGTGTCAGAACAGGGCTCCGACATGCCCAAAATGCCTATGACAAAATGCATACCAAGACCACGGCAAGTCCGGAGGATGAATCTTGCCAATATCCGCTGAACTGAGCAGCCTACTGTGGTGGGGGAGCTTCGTCTATATGTCTATCCGGACCTGCAGCACAACATGCAGCGTCCACAAATAAAAAGATGTCAGTACGAATAAAGTACTGAGTGTGTAAGACAAGAAACATAATATAAGAACAGTAATAAACGTCAGGATAAGAAACATACAACATGTACCGTCTGAATGCCTCTGAGGGCGACTAACCATGAAATGCCTGATGTGCATATGCATATACATATATATCCCTTTTTAAAAATCATCATATACATATGCCTCTGTGGGCCTTATCATCATCATATACATACGCCTCTGTGGGCCTCATCATCATCATACCCAACTGATCAGTGGTTGCACAATAGGTGCCATACCCGGCCGACTATAGCGCGGCTCGGTGGAGTAAAATAGATAATGCATGCTGGACTCATAGGAGTTGTACTTCCGGTGACGTAAGGTCGAAGAAATAATACACATCAATCCTCCCATAAGAGGGGAAACAATATACGCACTCCTACCTTCTAAGAGTAGAGTATCTTTGGGGGCTCGTTCATTGTATGATGTACAATCGGAGTCGTGCAAAAGAAAGAAAGGTATAGTCTCACATACTTGGTACACTCTGCACCAATTTCAAGCTATGCAGCCGTCATACTCCTTAGTCTACAATAAGAGGAACGATTCTATCGTTATTCTCTAAGCATTATAGTTATTACTAGGCACAACCCTAAGTTTATATGGTGTTTCTCCACACCCTTCTTCCTCCAAAACTCCACAACAATAGTAGTAAGAAATTCAACCCAACAGCACCCTAAGACAACCACAATCCAGTCCATTACCAGCAATTAACTTGAACCCATGGCTTCTGATCACCATCCCGTGGGTTCTTACATACATAGAACGAATTATCGAGAATTCCCAGGAGGAAGAATGTATGAAAGAGAGCAGTAACTTACCTTGCATGTTGGATAACTCAGCCCTCTTCCTTAGTTCTTCAACCTCTAGGTTTTACTCCCAAATAGGGCTTGAAAGAGAGGAAAATCGGCTAGGGCTTTTCCCTAATTCTTCAATCTCCAGATTTCTCTCCCCAATTAGAACTTGAAAGAGAGGGAAATTGATTGGGGCTTGTGTGGGATTCTTTGAGAAGGGTTTCAGGGCTCTCTATTTCGTTTGGCTTTTAAGGTTGGAAGTAAAGGTGAAATATCTGGGTTATAACCCTTTAAAAAGGTTGGCAATTAAGTGACGCACGTGTCTGACGCCTTTCACGTCTGCGACCGCATTTACGTCGCAGAACCAACATGCGATCCGCATTCTGGACGCGAATCCCAGCCCAGAAATCTATCTCATTTGCGACATAGGAGGTCTGGTTTGCGCTCGGCATTTTGGATATGCGACCGTATACTGACCGCATTCCTGACGTAGATTTCTGCCCAGAAATCTGTTTCAGTGTGCGATACATTAGACATGATATGCGGTTCGCATTTCAGAAATGTGATCGCACTTATTACCGCATTTCTGGCACTGGTCTTTGTCCAGAAGTCTGTCTTGGTCCGCAATTTCAGTGTTAGATATGCGGCCCGCATGTGGGTTTTGCCTTAGCATGCCCAGCTTTACGACGCCTTTTTCTCTTTTCTTAACTTTTTGAACTCTTTTCTGGTTCTTAGGATTTATATATAACTATCTTACGGCGTAATCTAACATATGCAATTACGGGTTATAACAGATTTGACTTATTATGTGGAGCCGGTGGCCATTTTGGATCAGTAGGTTCGAAAGTTGAGATCAAAGAATATAGCTTCAGTGAAAGTACAGTGAAGAGATCAGCCAGTTAAGGAGGCTACTTGGGAGGCCGAGCGGGAGATGTGGAGTAGCTATCCACACCTATTTGAGGCTCCGGGTATGATTCTAGACCCGTTCCAAGATAAACGCTTGTTTAAGAGGGAGAGAAGGTAACAACCCGACCGATCATATTGAGTAATGTAGCCCTGTTCTCCCATTTATTGTTTATTTTATATTCATTTGTTGCGATGTGACTTTTTGGGGGTGGTTGGTTTGGTTCCGACTATATTTCGAAATAAATTGGGAAACTTAGTCCCTAGGTTGGAAGCCTAAGTTGAAGGAGTTGACCGAATGTTGATTTGTGAGTAAACGACTCTGGAATGGAGTTTTGATGGTTCCAATATCTTCCTATGGTGATTTTGGGCTTAAGAGTGTGTCCGGATATTGATTTGGAGGTCCGTAGGTAGTTTTAGCTTGAATTGGCAAAAGTTGAGAAGTTTGACCGAGAGTTGACTTTGTTGTTACCGGGCTCGAATTTTTGTTTCAAAAGTTGGAATAGGTCCATTGTTTCATTTATGACTTGTGTGCAAAATTTGAGGTCAATCGGAGTTGATTTGGTGTGTTTCGGTAGTGGTTTTCGAAGTTGGAAATTCAATAGTTCATTAGGCTTGAATTGGGGTGTGATTTATATTTTCGATATTGCTTGATGTGATTTGAGGGTTCACCTAAGTTCGTATGATATTTTAGGATGTGTTGGTATGTTTGGATGGGGTCCCAGGGGCCTCGGGTGAGATTCAGATTGATTGCGGATTGAGGTTGGCCTTGTAGAGTTGTTGAATTTGCTGGTGTCTGGTTTCCTTATACGTGTTCGCGAGAGAGGTCTCACATTCGCTAAGGGTTGTTTGGGTGACTGGTGATGTTGTTCTATGCATTCACGAGAATTTTTCTGCGATCACGAAGCTTGGGGAGTTAGATCTACTCGAACACGTAAAAGGTGTCGCGTTCCCGAAGAGGGATGAGGAGACCTGGAATGTCAGACGTGTTGTTCTATGCGTTCGCATGCGTGAGTCCGCGATCGCGTACCTTTGAGGGAATTAGTCATCGCGTTCATGAAGAGCACTTTTGAGGGCAGCAGTTTTTTGTTCTTCGTTATCGCGAGGGACTTTCCGCGATTTCGAAGAGGAACAACTAGGTACACTATTTATTTTCGAAAAACGAGGGTTAGAGTATTATTTTATATTTGGACTTTGGGAGCTCGGCTAGGGGCAAATTTTGAGAGGGATTTCACTACAAATCAAGAGGTAAGCTATTTTTAATCACTTTTGTCCAATAATATTGATTTCTACACCTAGATTATGTGTTAAGGTAAAATTTGGGAGAATTTGGACTAGGGATTGAAGAGTAAGATTTTGGGGTTTGAGGGTCGATTTATGGTCGAAATTGGATGATTTTGGTATGGTTGGACTCGTTGTTGAATGGGTGTTCGGATTCTATGAATTTTTTGTTGCTTTCGTGGTGTGGGTTTGACTTTTGGATTTTGGTTAAAGATATTAGCTTTATCATTTGGAATCAATTCCTATAACTTTTATTGATAGTATTACGTTATTTTTTACTAGATTAGAGCCTCCCGGAGATTGATACACGTGGGAAGGGCTTGCTAGCGGAATGATTTGATTTGCTTGAGGTAGGTATCTTATCTAAACTCGGTTGAGGTATTAATTGCCTAAATTATTGTGATAGTTACGTGCTATTGGATGCGCACATGCGTGGGGATTGAACCCATATGCTGACACCGGGGTTATTTATTCATACTCGAGTTGTGCCCAGGCTATATAGAATTGACTGTTAAACCTTAAGCTATGATGCTTCGCACATTTGTGACATTGTTGTAAACTATTTGAGCCATTTTTAAGGCTGCATAGGGATTTAGATCCCTGAATGAACTAATAAATGTTAGTCTCTGATGAAATTGCAGTTTGAGCTATGATAGTACACTTTCACATGCCTACACGCTAGCATGCCGTTTATACCAATCCAGGAGCATGAGATTTGTTATTCACTCATTTCATACCTGTATACTTGTTTATCTGCTCCTATATGTTATGTTCGGACTAGGTTCCTGTGACCATGCTGAGCAAATTTTACTTTTATGCTTGTGACCAAACCGGACGGATTGTGTTGTTATTCTTGTCAACTTTTTGAAACAAGTTAACTGCATCTTTGAATCTTATTTTCCGCAAAGAGTTCCCTTTCTAAGGTGTTAAATGTGATAACATCAAATGGAAAGCCACTCTTCACGTAAACGGATAACACTGAAAATCCGCATTCAGAACGATGAATTAGGCAATAATTATTAATCGCGACATTCAAGATGAAATCATTAACTTGGATGCCTAATTTCCGCATTTCTCGAAAAAGGGAAACAATAGCAGTATAATGCTTCATATTTACCATAGTCTTCAATAATTCCGAGAAGCTAAAAACAGAAGGAAGAGGTTGCTCACTAACCGTTCGGCGAAAGAGACTCAAAGCATCATCTAAACACTTGACATTCTCAATATACCGGTGTGCTTTAATTTTGCGGAACTACAGTCTATGAGTAGAGGGAGTCAGCAAGTACAAAATAACGGTGTGTTATAATTTATGGTGCTACTCTTGATCATTATTTTGATAACTCGAGTTATGATTGTAACTCCGTGACCTCTCAAATGTCTTCCTCTAGTGATTTTACCCTCAAATGTTTTATAACCTCTTCAATGGCATATTATAATATTTTATAGTAGTAATTTTACTTTTCATATGTATATAATGGTCTTGTAATAAATAAAAAAATACACAAAATTGAATTGAAGAAGAAAATCTCTTACTTCTCTCTATCTCCATTTTCTGTTCATATTTTATTAAATTACTTTTATTTTATAGTTAAATTACTTTTATTTCAGTACGATTTATACATGCGACAATCCTTCTCAACTTTTAGGAAATGTGTCGCAACAAAGTTGATCTGTTTTTGTATCACCATAGCAACGTAACATTATAGCTTCCGATGTATAAGCCTGTTGGATTTTGTATGGACAGTGAGACAAATGTCCTATGGATTATTTTATTTTTTTTGGTAAGTGGTTCATCATTCCAAGGTATGCTTCTAAGTATATAAGTTTTGTGCTTACTTAAATACCAATTTGAAGGGTTAATATATGGCAATATAAATGTCTTCTGGTCATATACGTATCATAGTTGAGCAACGTTTTTCATATAGCTAAAACTCAAATATTTATTTCATTCATATTGGGTGGTTCAAAGTCATACATAAAGTATATCTATCTAGATGGTTATTATTACTTACGGTACTTGTTGGAAACGCATTCATGAAACCTTAACTAATGACTTTGTGTCTTGTTGTAGGTTTTGATAATCAACAAACCATTATTGATGAAATGACGAGATTGCTATGGACCTTGTTGTGATTACAAGTCAAGCTCTCAAGATGTTAGAAATGCAAATCAATAAATGGAACAAGTTGATGTTGAAGCAAAAAGATTGAAGAACAAAAGACGACACATTTAGTCGTAATATTATTTTGAATTTGTATGTTGTTATTTTGAATTACCTCTCATTTTTAAGCACTTAACTCAAAGTCTAAAAACATTTTCAAAATAACCTTAGAAACTATTTTTAAACATGTATTTTTACAATTAATAAACTTATCGATATTGGAATAAGGCCAATAATCGATTATCTAAGATAGATAATTGATTATCTCTTGGCCTCAGTCAATAATCGATTATCAGTACTTGATAATCGATTAGTGCATTTTCAGAGAGTAAGTAATGCATTTCCAGAGAGTTTAGGAATCGATTATCAGACACAGATAATCGATTAGCTACCTCAACTAATCGATTATCTGGCTGTGATAATCGATTATCTTTGTTACCGTTAGGCTCCAACGGATAGTTTTTGTTACTAATCGATTAGTTATTTGAATTAATCGATTATATGGCAACGGGCAGAACACTTATTGCCCTTAAACTCTTGTTTTCTCAAATGAGAGTTGAGCCAAATTTTGCCAACGGTAATGTGAGGTTTTGGGGTTATAAATAGACCCTCTTAAACCTCAATTGAATACAACACAATACCCAAAATCATAAGATAAATTGCTTCAAGTATTCTTACTTCTTTGAGCTATTTCTTGAAAGCATTGTTGTGTTCTTGAGCTACAATTTTATTCACTTCATCTACTCTTGAGAGAGTTGTAATTCTAGTGAAAAATAGTGTTGTCATACACTTAAGGGAAGTTGTCCCTTATTGTTAGGAAGAGTGTCTTCCTTGTTGCACGGAGCTTGTAAGTTTCAAGTGTTCGTGTTTGTATTGCAAAGCTTGTGTGATCAAGTTTTGTGTTGTAACGGTTTGTTAAGCACCCGTAAGCTTGACAAGTGATAGTGGAAATCTCAAGTGTGATCTTGAGGAGTGGACTAGCTACACGTTGTAGTGAACCACTATATATCTGGGTGTACGCTCTCTATTTACATTTCCGCAATTACATTCTTGCTATATCATTTTCGCACTTATAATTCAATTATATATCTTGATTGCGAAAATTAGACGAAGTTTGTAAAAACGCTATTCACCCCCCCTCTATCGTTATTCATTTATTCTAACAGTACTAAATTATTTATGAAATAATAAAATATCTGTTGTTTATCATCTATCTTGAAGGATTTATCATGTAATAGTTCTTTAAATTGAATATCTTACGTTAGAAAATATCTTTGAACTATAACTTAATTACACGACATATATGGTTGCCAATGTGATGTAATATTTTCAAATGTTCTTCGGTAAGAGTTAGGTATGTAACCAATTTATTTTACTTTGATTTGGCAAATGGGATATAATTATATCATTACAATGATTTTGTAATCAACCAAACGTATGAATTATCTCTTTACTGATTTAACTATAATTGGCTTTGGCTATAAGCATTTAAGTACTTTATAAGTGATTATTTTAAGATTGATATACCCACGTTTGTTAAGAGGAAAAAAAGTGTCTGATTCCACTAGTCTTAAGTTAGTTTGCATTTGAATTTCACCGACTTTTACACTTGTTGGCTTGAACAAGTGTGTTAGACTGATTCATTATTTGTCTCATTTTTTTTTATGGGTAATGAAATGTTAATGCATGATATAGTAGTACTATATCTAAACTATATGTTTTGATAGATTTACATATAGTATTAGTATATGAGTATGTACGGGATCGAAATTTTCGTTTCTTATATTTCTTATCATTTTAGTTCATTTATTTTTAATGATAATTTTACTATGTCGAATCTATCAGAGTTTAAATTTATGGCTATGTAAAATTATATTCTATTTTCTGAAGTGAGTGAGACAACTTGTGATAAATATTATACCGTGGGGTTCAAGTCCCGGCGCACCATGAGGATAAGATGATAGGTTCAAGTCCCAATGCACCATGAGGGTAAGACATTGGGGTTTTGAGTCCCGATGCTCCACGATGATAAGAGTTGGGTTCGTGTCCCAACTCATTTTGGCCTAACATACCTTTATATGGGTAAGGTATTGAGTTTGAGTCTTAATGCACCATACTGATGATATAATGATGACCAAAGAAAAATAATGTATTTTTCATGGAAAAACATGAATCTTGTCCCCCTTGTTTTGCTCCATTCTTGAAGTGAATGTGATAGCAGTGCATAATAAGTCTAAATGAAGACAAGTGATTACCAACGAACGCGGGCATGCCAAAGACCAAAATAATAATAGTCATCATTCTGGTAATTATAAAATGGAGAACAATAAGAGTTCTCATAAAATAATCCTTCATAAGGTGAATGAAATATTTGCCTTTAGTGTGGTCCGTAAATATGTGGCACATTCAAATGATTATTGTCCATTCCTTGAAATATGACTTGTGATAAGCATTGTAAATGCAGACCCATTTCTGAAAGTGAATGAGAAAATATATATATATATATATATGTATATGATATAAATTATGCATAAGAATGTATTTATGCGTGGTTGAATAAATACTACAAATCACCTCTACGGAGGTTTGAGAGAAAGAAAGATAATGAATATTACTATGTGGTTACATGAACATGACATTGGTTGCATACATGCGGTACGCAAAAATTATTTTGTCGTCCTTAAAAGGTTATTAAAGGCTAAGTTAAAACAAGAAATGATTTTGCGTATGATCATTTTGACCATGACAATTAGTATGATATGATTTTCTCCGTGAAGGAGACGTTCATCATATGGATGATGTGACAAAAAATCTTGTAGTACAAAAATCAATTAAGAGCTCGGAAGAACTAATTTGTTACTGCCCAGATGAATAAATTTATTCATGACGTTGATATTATAGTAAGTCACAAAAGAACTTTTTGAGTTTCAAATATATTAGCCAAAGTGGTTGGCATATCGAGATTATAAATGAAAGGAAGATTAAATATCTTCAAATTGCTATAATCATCCCAGAAAAATCTAAAAGGCTACCCGACTTTCCCTTTATTTGTACTACATAAGTATAAGCATGATGATTGAATCACATGCCACAAGTAAACTAGAGGTTTACTGAAACAAATATCAGTTGGCATGATCAGTTGGCCATCCCGGTTCAATTATGATGCGAAAAATAATTGAGAATTTACATCGGCATATACTGAAAAAATATGGAAGATTCTTCAAGAATTCTCTTGTGCTGCTTATTCTCATGATATACCAGTTAAGGTCGGGATAGAATCTCTTGATTTCTGGAACAAATAAAAGGTGATATATATGGGCCCAGTCACCTGCCATGTGTACCATTTATAAATATATGATTTTTATAGATGCATCTATTATATGATCAGATATGAGTTTGTTATCAACTTGCAGTTTGACTTTTGCAAGGTTCCTTGCTCAAATTATTAGAGCACTGTTCCAGTATGTAAATTATGATGATTTATCTTGATAATGCTGGTTTAAATCGAAGTTGGCTTATCAAAAACTGTATGCCTCCAATTATAGCTAAACTATTGGTTATGAGAACAAAACTCCCAAATTAAAATTGGGTATGAAGTGTATTATTTAATATATAGCAGCACTTGTACGCATCTTGCCAACAAGTTATGATAAATTTTCCCTATCACAATTGGTTTAGGGTCAGGAACCAAATAATTTTCATCTAGAAATATAAATGTGATATATGATTTTATTATTCCACCACAACATAAAAATGGGTCTCAGAAGAAGGTTGGGGATACGTGTTGGTGATCCCAATATTAGGGGAAGAAAATGAGCAGCTGAAAAAGTGATGTCAATGAATTATTATGAATACATATAGATCCTCGTACAAGAAAATATGAACTTGAAGTTCAAGTGATAATTCATTTGCAAATTATTGCCAAGTGCATTTGCTGACCCAAATTCAAATGTCATATTTCATCTGCTAATGCTCCAAATAGAATAACGTCTCTGATGGACAGATTTTATGGCACGAATAAAGCGTAATAGACTAATCGGTTCCAATTTTAAAGCTCCTTGAAGAAGGAGAAGGAGAAAATGTTCAAGATGGTCATAATAAGGAGGCAAGTGCTATAGAAGAGCACCACGACATAACACATCATAAGACCTCATAGCAGAGGCTCAAGTACCTGCAAGTAATGAGATAAACAGATCTCAATAAGTTATGTCTTATTTGGGGAACAATGGAACCGATATAAAATGATCGTTGATGATGTTGTTAATATAACGTAGTGCTCAATATTATTAATATTGACGAGGATCTTAAGCTCAAATATGTCATGGAATGTAGACAGATAAATGATTGGCCAAAATAAAAAAATACGCAATCAAAATTGATTTACCGGAAAAATATGGAGTTGGATGGATAGTTCCAACACCTGAGAATATAAAGCCAGTGGACGTATAAATGTAAAGACGATTTGTTTCACAAGAAGGTTTGTAAATATCCTGGTACTAATTATATAAAGACATGTTTTCCTGTGGTGGATACAGTCATTTTAGGTTTTAATCTGGCAATATCTGAAAAATTTGTTATGCATATAATGGAAATCATTGAAGGATTTAAATTGTTCAGAAACATATTAAGGTTCCCAAGAAATTTATTAAATAAAGCTTTCGTATATTCTTATGCAGATCAGAGCGATCATGGCGTACATGATTTATTTTTGTGTCTAGTGCAATTGGTGCACTAATGTTATCTTGCTAACTCTACAAGGCCTGACATAACTTTTTCAGTTAATGTCTTAGCAAGATATAGCTCTGCTCCTACAAGAAGACATTGGAATGGAATCAAACATATATTGCGGTATCTAAAAGGGACTATTGATATGTGCTTACTTTTGCCAATGATTGCAATCCCGATCTTGTTGGTTATGCCGGTTCTGGGTATTTACCTGACCCACACAAGGCTCCATCTCAAACAGGCTATGTGTTTATATGTGGAGGCACTGTCATATCTTGGCGATCGACTAAGCAATCAACCGTGGCTACTTCACCTAATCATGCTGAGATAATTATTCATGAAGCAAGTCGAAAATGTGTATGGTTGAGGTCTATAATACATATTATTTGAGACAAATGTGGTTTGAAATGTGACAAACTACCCACAATTTTGTATGAAGACAGTACAACATGCATAGCCTAACTGAAGGGAGAATTAATAAAAGGAGATATGACAAAGCACATTTTACCAAAATTATTTTTCACAAATGATCTTCAAAAGAATGGTGATATCAATGTGAAACAGATCTGTTCAAGTGATAATATGGCTGATTTGTTCACCAAATTCTACTGACGTCAACCTTCAAGAAACTAGTGTACAAGATTAGGATGTGAAGGCTCAAGGATGTGAATTGATGTTCTCATCATGGGGAGTTAATACGCGTTGTACTCTTTTTCCCTTACAAGGTTTTGTTTCACTGGGTTTTCCTTGCAAGGTTTTTAACGAGGCAACCAAAAGACGTATTTCTAAACATGTATACTCTTTTTCGTTCACTAGGATTTTTTTTCCCATATGGTTTTTTCCAAATAAGGTTTTAACGAGGCATATTATCTATAGACATCCAAGGGGGAGTGTTATAAGAAAAATTAAATTATGGTGGATATCCACTCTTATCCATTATCTCCGTAACTCATACTACTCTAATACTTATGGAGTTATGATTGTAACTCCATAACCTCCCTCGTGATCTTCCTCTCAAATGCTAAATGACATGTTCAGTGACATATTTTACAATAGTGATTTTTTTACTTTTCATGCCTATATAAAGGCCATGTAATAGATAGGAAAAGATACACAATTGAAGAAGAATATCTCTTACTTCTCTCTATCTTAATTTCTTGTTCATGTTTTATTAAATTACTTTTATTTCATAACAGTGTGAACTTTTTCTTCCTTTTCTCCACTTTTCCACGTAAAGTTCTACTTTAAAAAAGTCTTTCTACCCTGCAAATAAAAATCAAATCTCTCCGTCAACTCTGAATAATTATCATACTCCCCCTTTATCCTACGTATATTTATTTTTTTCTTGTCATTTTTAATTCCCTCTTCTATATAATAATTATTTTACTAATTTATATATCCGTGTTTAACATATAATGCCCCAACATATAAAAGCTTCAGTTCTGGATCGCAGCATCGCTGTATTTCAGCTTATTCACGATTACTGGATCACAGCAGTTGTTGTAATCTGATTCAACGTGTTTCTGTTTCATCGCAGCAGTTGTTGTAAACTGTACTAGCTTCAAGTTCGTGGACCAGGATCTGGATCGTAGCAGCTTTTCCAGTTTTATTTCTGGAATGCTGTGAATTTGAGACGCTGTTTTGGTTCTGATTCAACGCAGTGTTTCGTGAATGTGCGAAGCAATCAAAAGCTTCAGTTCACGTTATTTCTGGATCGCAGCAGTCTTCAGTTGCGTTGTAAGATCGCAGCAATTTTGTAGATTTTGCTTGAACTGGACTGCTGCTTATGTGATCTCTGTTTCTGCGATCTACCATGGAATTGTGAACAGTCATGGCTACTGATAATGGGTAGAAAAAGTACTAAAATAATGTAATTTATCCTATATTTAACTCTTGTTTGTTTGGATTTGGATGTTAATCACATGGATTCATGTTAATATAATATGTTTTTATGTGTAGGAATAAGTTGAAAACAATCGGGGACGAAATCGGGGAAGAAAACAAGCCAAAACAAGAGGAAGGAAGCAAAAACTGGAACCAGCCCACAGGCCAGCGCCCAGCGCTGCCTGTGGCGCTGGAACCAGTAGCCTCAGCAAAGTTTCTGCCTCCAGTCCCCTGGACAGCGCCCAGCGCCCACCAGGGGACTGATTACGGGATTTGTTTCCTTTTGTGTCTAGAAGACCCCAAACCGCCCTAAAACCTTCCCAACTCTTATATAAACATCCCTAAACCCATCTAGGAGGGAGACAACGTGATTTTGGGAGCAAAAGGAAGCTAGGAACATCAACAACATCAAGGAATTCTCAATTCATCAAGCAAAACTAGTATCTCTATTTTAGTTTTTCTTCATTAGTTATTTGATTTTGTTGAACATGAGTGGCTAATCACCCCTTGTTCTGGGGTTGTGATTAGCCATGAATATTGTGTTTCTAACTTGATAAATTTGTTTTAATAGTTAATGTGGCTAAGATTGTTTCTTCAATTCTATGCTTAATTTCTTAATTGTTTGGCCATCAATTAAGTTATATCAATTTATCTATGCTATGTTTGAGAGAAGTAAGTTTAGATTAGAATAAGAATTGAAGAGAGCATGTTCTTAACTTTGTTAAAAAGAGCGGATTCGCGATTAAGATAGGAATATACTTAATTGTCATGCTTAATTATATAATCGTGTTCTTCATGCATTCTTAATAGATTAATTCCATAGGAATATAGGCATTAATCTTGTTAAGAATAGACGAATAGTACTTCGGAAGAAGACTATGAGTATCATTATCGATTAATTAGCAATCTTACATTAACTATATGAACGATAAAATAAATTAGAACGCAATAGGATTGGCAATAGAATCACAACCCTGGAATCTTTGTTTTATTGATATCAAAATACATAATTGTTCCTTGCAATCTCTAGAAGTAATTTAGAATACAATTTAGACTAAATCATATACTAAACTTGATCTTGCTTGATAAATTAACGATATTAGTTGTTCTAAAGTAGTTAAACTTAAGTCCCTTGGGTACGATAATCCGGACTCATTGTCCTATATTACTTGTCGATCACGTATACTTGTGTGTGCGTAAGGAAGCAACAAGTTTTTGGCGCCGTTGCCGGGGACTTAAAAATCATACTACTTTATCAATTACAGCTTTTAGTTGTTATTTGTTCAAGTTACACTCGACTGACGTTGTTTGCTTTGACTTAGGCTTTTCTGTTGAATGCGGAGAACCAGAAGTGCAAACAACCTACTTCCCTTTGATCCAGAGATTGAACGTACCTTACACAGACTAAGGAGGGAGGTAGACGCCAGGACCAGAAATAACCCAGAGCTGGATATAGTTGAGCAACCACAACCTATCAACATGGCAGGAAACGCAGAAAGGGCGGTGATCGAAGCTGCAAGGCCTAATCTGGCCAACATGACTCAGGCAATTGTCAAACCTGAGATCACCGGACACTTTGAGCTGAAGCAGTATATGGTGCAACTTATCCAATCTACGGGACAATATGTGGGGCTACCTCACGAAGACCCACAACGACACATTCAGAATTTCTTGGAGATAACCGACACGTACAACTACCCGAATGTGTCAAAGGACTATGTGAGATTAACTTTGTTCTCCTTTTCTCTGTTGGGGGAAGCAAAAGAGTGGCTACAGAAGGAGCCAGCAAACAGTATATACACATGGGATGACTTGGCAAGAAAGTTTCTGATAAAATTCTTTCCTACCAAGAAAACCAAATCACTGAGAAGTCAGATTCTGGGCTTTGAACAGAGAGAGGGCGAAACCCTTAGACAGGCATGGGAGATACAAAAAGTTGCTGAGAGATTGTCCACACCATTGCCAAACAGTTGAAGTACTTGGGCATACATTTGTTGATGGGCTAGATGAAGCATCAAAGATGAACCTGGATTCAGCATGCGGTGGAAGTTGCATGGCAAAACCTTACAGCGAAATTCAACTACTATTAAACAACTTTACTGCCAACGATCATAATTGGCAAGGTGATGGTGACTCACGCAGAGCCATAAAGCAGAAAGGAACGGGTTTGATAGAGTTGGATGATTTGACAGCCATGAGAGCCGAAATGGCTAAATTGGCTAATCAGATGAATCGTATGACTATGCAGCAGGTGCAGCCCAGGCAGCAGGTTCAGCAGTTATCCTTATGTATGTGGTGATAACCACACCAGTGATATGTGTCCCACCAATCCGGAGTCAATCTATTATGTGGGCCAACAAAGCAGGGGCCCCGGGAATCAACAT
>MCJB01026409.1:74985-93643 GCA_002018475.1 Nicotiana obtusifolia
CATGCACAATATGGAAATTCCTACAATCCAAATTGGAGGAATCACCCTAATTTTTCCTGGGGAGGTAATCAGCCACAACAGAATATGAACAGACCACAAGGAAATTACAATCAATCACAGAGGCAACCTTCTCATCCTGAGGAAAACACAAATGACTTATTGAAGCAGCTGGTGCAAGATAACAAACAGTTCAGAACGGAGTATCAAACACTCACTACTACGGTGAGAAATTTAGAACGCCAGTTAGGACAATTGGCCGGAGCACAGAATACTCGACCCGTTGGGGCATTACCCAGTGACACTGAAGCGAACCCACGGGCATCACTCAATGCAGTATCATTAAGGAATGGGAGGCAGTTAGAGGAGGTCGAAAAGAAGAAGAAAAAGCAAGTTACTTTTAATGAGAACCCGATTACCATGGAGAGTACTTCAGAAAAAGCCAAAAGAGATGAAAATATAGCCGACGAGGTAGTGGTTAAGCAACCCCCACAATTGGTTGCAAGGCCACCACCTCCCTTTCCCCAGAGATTGCAAAAGTTGAAAGACAACGAAGCATATAAAAAATTCCTTGAGATCTTGAAACAGGTGCAAATAAATATTCCGTTAGTAGATATTCTTTAAGAAGTCCCTAAATATGCAAAATACATCAAAGACATTGTGGCCAACAAAAGACGATTGACGGAGTTTGAAACAGTGGCACTTACTGAAGAGTGCATATCGAGAATTCAAGGAAAATTACCACAGAAGTTAAAGGATCCGGGCAGTTTCACCATCCAGATATCTATTGGAAAACATGCAGTGGGAAGGGCACTATGCGACCTCGGAGCAAGCATAAACTTGATGCCATTATCAGTATTCCGACAGTTGGGGTTAGGCGATCCAAGCCCGACCACAGTCATATTACAGCTGGCAGACCGCTCTTTAGCCCATCCAGAGGGTGTTATTGAGGACGTTCTAGTCCAAGTGGGATCGTTCATATTTCCGGCGGACTTCATCATTTTAGACTACGAACCGGATCAGGACGTCCCATTTATTTTGGGACGTCCCTTTTTAGCCACTGGTCGAGCCATCATTGATGTATGCGAAGGAAAGATGACTATGCGAGTGGGGGACCAAGAAGAGGTATTTAATGTGTATAAGGCATTACGGCTACCAACACATTATGAGGAGCTGTCTATGATTTCTGTGGTAGAAACGGTTTCTACATCTATAGTACCGTACTTAAGCCCAGCTGACCCAGTCGAATGCCTATTAATTGGGAAAGTAGAAGATATTGAAGATGACATAATCCGAGATGTTGAGCAGTTAATGGATCTATCGTGCAACTACATTCAAGGGTTCAGAACATTTGAAGAATTAGAGAGGCCTGTTACTCTGACCCCTCCCAGGCCATCTATTGAAGAAGCACCCAAGCTTGAACTCAAGCCACTCCCAGCGCATCTGCGCTATGCCTATTTGGGTCAATCTGAAACATTACCCGTGATCATCTCATCCAGCCTGACTAGCACACAAGAAGATAAATTACTGCGAGTCCTTTGAGAATACAAGAAAGCCATTGGGTGGACCATCGCGGATATAAAAGGAATCAGTCCATCATTTTGCATGCACAAAATATTTTTAGACGAAGGACATCGCCCAAGCATAGAGCAGCAACGCAGGTTGAACCCGATAATGAAAGAAGTAGTAAAAAAGGAGGTCATCAAATTGCTAGACGCGGGTATCATTTTTCCAATTTCCGACAGCAATTAGGTTAGCCCAGTGCAGTGCGTACCTAAGAAAGGGGGAATGACTGTTGTAGAGAATGAAAAGAACGAATTGATCACCACTCGAACCATTACCGGATGGAGGGTATGTATTGACTATCGGAAACTCAACAAGGCAACCAGAAAAGATCACTTTCCACTTCCCTTCATTGATCAGATGCTCGATAGATTAGCAGGGCACGAGTATTATTGCTTTTTGGATGGGTACTCCGGGTATAATCAGATTATTATATGCCCCGAAGATCAAGAGAAGACAACTTTCACTTGTCCTTATGGCACCTTCGCCTTCAAACGAATGCCATTTGGCCTATGCAACGCACCTGCGACGTTTCAAAGATGCATGATGGCCATTTTCACCGACATGGTGGAAAAATTTGTAGAAGTATTTATGGACGATTTCTCTGTTTTTGGGTCCTCTTATGATGATTGCTTACGAAATCTGAGTAAAGTGCTAGCCCGATGCGAGGAAACTAATTTGGTGCTCAATTGGGAAAAGTGACACTTCATGGTACAAGAAGGGATTGTCTTAGGCCATAAAATCTCCAAAACAGGAATTGAAGTAGATAAAGCAAAAATCGAGGCCATTGAAAAATTACCACCCCCAATTTCAGTCAAGGGTGTCCGGAGCTTTTTAGGACATGCAGGTTTTTATAGACGCTTCATCAAAGATTTTTCTAAAATTTCTACTCCCTTGTGCAGGTTGCTTGAGAAAGACGTACCATTCAAATTTGATGATTCCTGTCTCAAGGCATTCGAAACACTTAAAGGGAAGCTGATAACTGCACCTATCATTATGGCACCAGATTGGTCAATACCCTTCGAACTCATGTGCGACGCAAGTGATTTGGCCATTGGAGCAGTATTGGGGCAGCGTAAGAACAAGATGTTCCATTCTATTTATTACGCAAGCAAGACTCTGGACCCGGCACAACCAAACTATACCACTACCGAAAAGGAGTTACTAGCGATAGTTTGGGCATTTGAAAAGTTCAGAGCTTACTTAGTAGGGACGAAAGTCATAGTTCACACTGACCATGCAGCAATCAGGTACCTTTTTACTAAGAAAGAATCTAAAGCTCGATTAATGCGCTGGGTACTATTGTTGCAGGAATTTGACGTAGAAATCAGAGACCGGAAGGGTACTGAAAATCAGGTGGCAGACCATCTTTCTCGATTAGAAAATCATGCACACTTAGAAGAAGATGGACAGATAAAAGAATTTTTTCCCGATGAACAACTTTTCGCAATCTGTCATGCTTCCCCTCCGTGGTATGCAGATTTTGTCAATTACTTGGTGAGCGGAGTACTACCTCCAAATTTCAAAAGCGAAGCCCGAAAGAGGTTCCTACACAATGTAAAATTCTATTACTGGGATGAACCGTACTTATTCAAGCAATGCGCCGATCAATTAATGAGGAGGTGTATTCCGGATGAAGAGGTCAATTCCGTGTTGCATGATTGTCACGCCTCACCATATGGAGGTCATCACGGGGGTGACCGTACAGCAGCCAAGGTCCTACAATCCGGGCTGTTCTGGCCTACTTTGTTCAAAGATGCACATGAGTTTGTCAAAAGATGCGATCAATGTCAAAGAACGGGTACGATCACAAAGAAGCACGAAATGCCCCTCAACAACATTCTTGAAGTTGAACTCTTTGATGTATGGGGGATAGTTTTCATGGGCCCGTTTCCTCCGTCCAGAGGGAACAAATACATCTTACTCGCCGTCGACTATGTATCCAAATGGGTAGAAGCAATTGCATTGCCTACAAATGATGCCATGGTAGTCGCCGCCTTTGTCAAGAAAAACATATTTTCTAGGTTCGGGACCCCAAGAGCGTTAATCAGTGATGAAGGTACACACTTTTGCAACCGGCTGCTTAATAATCTTTTGGCAAAATATGGGGTACGTCACAAAGTTGCTACAGCTTATCATCCCCAAACAAGTGGTCAAGCCGAAGTATCAAACAGGGAAGTAAAGCAAATTTTGGAGAAAACAGTAAGCGTAAATCGAAAGGATTGGGCAGCAAAGTTGGATGACGCCCTATGGGCCTACCGTACAGCTTTTAAAACTCCAATAGGAACATCACCATACAAATTAGTCTACGAAAAAGCTTGCCATTTACCGGTAGAGTTGGAACATAAGGCGTATTGGGCAATCAAGAGATTAAATATGAACTTTGAAGCTGCGGGTGAGAAGAGATTGATGCAACTAAATGAGTTAGATGAATTCCGGTTGCATGCATATGAGAATGCCAAGCTATACAAAGAAAAGACAAAGAGATGGCATGACAAACATATTCAACCACGCCATTTCGAACCAGGCCAGCAGGTATTGTTATTCAATTCAAGATTGCGGTTGTTTCCCGGAAAGCTTAAATCGAGATGGTCAGGGCCATTTGAAGTAGTTCGAGTTACACCCTACGGAGCAATCGAATTAAGAGCTTTTAACAGTGAAAGAAAGTTCTTAGTAAATGGGCAACGGGTGAAGCATTATTGGGGAGGAATGGTCAATCGGGATAAAACTAAAATCACATTTACAGAGGAATGAGTCCGAAAAATTACGTCGTGCCGCGACGTTAAATTAGGCGCTTGTTGGGAGGCAACCCAATATTTAAATTTTGTTTTAGTTAACTTCTTGTTTTTAATTTTTCTTTAGATTAGCTAAAAGAATGTAATTAATGTATAAAAATAGTATAGGTTATATTGTACTAAGTGACACAAAAAAAAAAAAAAAAAAAAAAGGGTGCGTAAACAGTCTGCCTGCGGGGCCCAGGCCAGCGCCCAGCGCTGCCTGTGGCGCCCCAGGCAATGTCCTTCAAATCCCAGCCCCCTGATGGACGCCTAGCGCCGGGCTGGGGGGGTCTTCCAGGTAAGTAGTTCTTTTCTTTTAATTTTTGACCCATACCCATTTAAACCCGACCCATAACCCGTTTTCACTAACAAATTAACCCTTATATCTATGCCAACCCACCCGTTTTTCTCACTTCTCTAACACACACACCTACGACTCTCTGCTTCTTCACTGCTCTTCACTATTCTTCTTCCTCCTCTTCTTCTACATTGCTTTTCAATCTCCCACAGTCAGGTATGTTTCTTTTCTCTTTCTTCTTCTTCTCTTTTACTTGTTTATTTATTATATTTTTTTTATTATATTTTTGAATAAGAACCACATGTTCCCACTCCCCACATTCCCTTTCATCTTCTTCTTCTAATTGTAATCTAGACCTTGCTACCAGTATATAAGGCCGAAAATTTTGTGTTGTTGGTTGGTTTTTACTGTATCGGAGTAGTAAACTAATAGTCCCTCTACTTCGTCAAAATCCGGGAAGGTGACTACACCTCACCATTATTGAGGATGAAGAACAATTTTTGTGCACACCACGTGTTTGCTTAAATGACTGACTGACAATTTCTAAAGTTCCGATGAAGTCTGAGTAATCGAAAATACCTATATGGGCATGTGAATTAAGTGTGGGATCGTTTGGGGTGATTTCTAAGTATTGAGGGGTCGGTTTTGATTTCCAACATGTATGCCCCCTATCTATTCATCATGTATGTTGTACAATTTGTGTTCTTGCATGTCTACTTGTAGTTTTCACCTTTAAAGTTCCGAGCTTTACTCGACTATCCGCATTGACATTCACTCACATTGCCATGATCACTAACTCTCACACACGGGGAAGTCTTGAGTACCCGTCACTTATCTTGCACACACTTGTTTTATATGTTAACTGTTAAGTGTGGGGTCCTTTCGTACATGCTTCTCATTCTTCTGCTTGGCGACTTGCAAGTAGCGATGGCACGTGATAGAAACAAAGGAAAAGCACCTGGCAAGGCATCCACTACTGCCCAAGCACCAAAGAAAATAAAACAAGGCGAAGGATCTTCTCGCCCGGCAAAAGGAAAACAAGTCGACGAGGGCTCACAGCAAATCTCTACCAGACCACGACCCCGACTCGATTTGGTTGATGATGAGGCAGCTACCTGGTACCGGAACTTTGTGCCAACAGGACGCTACATCTCGGAGATAGGCATAAACACTACACTACTGGAGAAGCGCTTCCCAGATATACTTGCTCGACTCCGCCTATCAAGAATGGAGAGGTTTCTTGAATGCCCAGGACCGGCAAACCTGAGTGCAGTTCAAAAATTATATGCTAATTGGGACCACCATCGCTCCGTATCTTATGTCAGAGGTACAGAGGTACCACTGGGGAGGGAGGACTTGTGCCTCTATTTAGGTGTTGCAAATGCTGATCCTCAGCGATTGCAACAGTTGATCCGCAGACCTCCCTATCAGCTCATCCGGCATACATTGTGTGGCGTTGATTCCAACGCCAAATGGAACAGGAAGCAAGGCAACATTCACCTCTCCATGGTCCGTGCTGACTTTAACAAAGCTGCCAAGGTTTGGCAGAACTTTGTGCAAGCTAGGCTGATGCCTGCCGACCACAGCAGTGACTGCACAAGGGCCAGAGTTTGCTTAATCTTCTCCCTCATGACGGGCCGACCAATCAATATCGCTGACATTATGCTCACGGAGATAGCTCGTACACGCTTTGGGCGCCAGATACGACGACTTTACTATGGCAACCTTTTGACTCAGTATATGCGGTTTCTCGGAGTGCCCGAATATCCGGGACATGATGAGGTGGTGGAGGCTCCACCAGGCCTTATGGACATCACAACTGTCATGGAGCCTGCTTCCAAAATAACTCCGGCAGCCAGGATAGAGCGAGAGGAGAACTTCAACCGATATGTGTACGATGCTCTCAACCTGCTGATGAGCCAAGCCGGCATTCCTGATGCCACGCGTCAGCATTTGCGTGATAATCTTTCGGGAGCATCTAAGGAGATGCTCAGAATTGCTCCAGGAAGTCCGATCCACTCTGAGGAAGATGCTAATACTGTTCAGGGCTCGGATGATGAGGGGGAAGATAATGATGATGCCACCGGACCAATGGCGTTGGTGCCCTTTGATATGGACTCCGATGAGACCGGCACCGATTGAGGGAGCAATTTTTTTCCTCTACCTTACTTTTACTTTTAATGTGCATCGGGGACTATGCATGCTTTAAGTGTGGGGTGGGGGTAATTAATTGTCGTCTTGTGTTGTGAAACTTTTGATGATGTTTGGCTATGTATTCTTTTCCTTAGTTGTGTAAATACGGAATATGGTTGCTGTTAGTTAGATGTTTTTTTTAATTTTTGTAATTTTTAGTAGTTATTTGTGTATGTTTATTTTTCGTAGTTAGTAATAATAGGTAATAGATATATAGTCTCGTTTTGTTTCCCGACGACGGATTGTGTTTCTTGAGGGATAACAACTAGGATGAAAAACAACAAAAAGATTTTCTTCTATTTTTAGGTAGTTAGGTAATATTCCTTGATTTTTCTTAGGGCACCGGTTCTTTTCCAAGGATGTAATCCGAACCGGGCAACTTTTGATTTTTTTTTTTAGAATTACTATTAGGAAAAGATGAGTGAGAATGAATTACTTCTTGACGGTCAATGCTAGTACAATAAGTTGTGACCATATGATCCAATTCCCATTAAGTTAAGTTAAAAGTGGAAAGAAAACATCCCAATTTGTGACGCCCCATCTCAATAGTTGACTTGATTAACATTTAGTGTATTATTGCTTAATTATTTCAATTGTATATGCTTGTTTAAATCGACATGTGAACAAAACCGTTGTAAGTGAATCATGTGCATTGTGCGAGTAAGGTTTTTTAATTCTCTGTGTTATCTTATATAGTCTAGAACTTGCCCCGTGTGTTCACTAAAACGAAATTGTAAGTTGGGACAATCTAGGAAATGATATAGGCACTTCTTTGTTTAATTTTGGATGTGCTTGTCGCATCAAATATAAATTTATCCCTTGTTAGCCTTTTGAGCCTATGAGCCTCTTTCTTTTTGTACCGACATTACAAACTACTCCTTCTATTTCTTTTTCTTATGTTTTGAGCCTTATTTGAACCTTTGCCTCCGAAAGCACTTAATCGCTATAAGAAGGGAAGGTAATATTAGAAGGATTGTTGTGTTGATGAGTGAAACAATGAAAGAATTTGTTGGCTATGTGAAGTTAAATTGGAAAAAAAAATCGCTAGCGGATGGAAAAAATGTGTATGGAAGATGAAAAATAAGCAGAAAAAAAAAATTGATATTGGAAAAAAGATGAAAATATTCACCTTCTATTATAGTATGCTAAGTGATTGAAAAGAAAAGGGCTATATATGTGAGACAAGTTTAAGAATTGGAAGAAAAAGAAGTGTTTGAATATTGAGTGTAGTGTATTAAGTGCTTAGGAGGACTAGTCACTATTTCCAAATATACCTTACCCGTCCCCTAGCCTACATTACAACCCGATAAAGTCCTACTTGATCTTAGATTTGACTAACTCAATTAGTGGAAGTCTACACTACGGGCAAGCTTATGGTACTATATGGGATGCATATGAGTTCTTTGTGAGAGTGAGAGTTGTTAGGCAAATTTTGTGTGATTCCAATCATATATATACATTCACTCTTCATATATTGGTGAGGCACATGATTTCATGAACAATTTGGTAATGTATGCATTGTCTTGTTGGGTAGGTATATGAATTGAAGTAGCTTTATTGACAAGTCGATTTTTGAGGTTGGGTGATGACAATTGGGGTGTTGAATGTGATTGAGTGAGTAAGATTAATTGAACTCGATGGGAATGATATGGATTATTTGTGTGTTCATGCTTGTTTACTAGTATTGATTGTGTTCAAGAGTATGGCTTAGTTAAAAAGTTGAATGTTTCACTCTAATCTTAAGAGTTAGTAGTTGGGGAGGTTAAGTTAATCCTATTGCTCGAGGGCGAGCAAGAGTTTAAGTGTGGGGTATTGATAATGGGTAGAAAAAGTACTAAAATAATGTAATTTATCCCATATTTAACTCTTGTTTGTTTGGATTTGGATGTTAATCACATGGATTCATGTTAATATAATATGTTTTTATGTGTAGGAATAAGTTGAAAACAATCGGGGACGAAATCGGGGAAGAAAACAAGCCAAAACAAGAGGAAGGAAGCAAAAACTGGAACCAGCCCACAGGCCAGCGCCCAGCGCTGCCTGTGGCGCTGGAACCAGTAGCCTCAGCAAAGTTTCTGCCTCCAGTCCCCTGGACAGCGCCCAGCGCCCACCAGGGGACTGATTACGGGATTTGTTTCCTTTTGTGTCTAGAAGACCCCAAACCGCCCTAAAACCTTCCCAACTCTTATATAAACATCCCTAAACCCATCTAGGAGGGAGACAACGTGATTTTGGGAGCAAAAGGAAGCTAGGAACATCAACAACATCAAGGAATTCTCAATTCATCAAGCAAAACTAGTATCTCTATTTTAGTTTTTCTTCATTAGTTATTTGATTTTGTTGAACATGAGTGGCTAATCACCCCTTGTTCTGGGGTTGTGATTAGCCATGAATATTGTGTTTCTAACTTGATAAATTTGTTTTAATAGTTAATTTGGCTAAGATTGTTTCTTCAATTCTATGCTTAATTTCTTAATTGTTTGGCCATCAATTAAGTTATATCAATTTATCTATGCTATGTTTGAGAGAACTAAGTTTAGATTAGAATAAGAATTGAAGAGAGCATGTTCTTAACTTTGTTAAAAAGAGCGGATTCGCGATTAAGATAGGAATATACTTAATTGTCATGCTTAATTATATAATCGTGTTCTTCATGCATTCTTAATAGATTAATTCCATAGGAATATAGGCATTAATCTTGTTAAGAATAGACGAATAGTACTTCGGAAGAAGACTATGAGTATCATTATCGATTAATTAGCAATCTTACATTAACTATATGAACGATAAAATCAATTAGAACGCAATAGGATTGGCAATAGAATCACAACCCTGGAATCTTTGTTTTATTGATATCAAAATACTTAATTGTTCCTTGCAATCTCTAGAAGTAATTTAGAATACAATTTAGACTAAATCATATACTAAACTTGATCTTGCTTGATAAATTAACGATATTAGTTGTTCTAAAGTAGTTAAACTTAAGTCCCTTGGGTACGATAATCCGGACTCATTGTCCTATATTACTTGTCGATCACGTATACTTGCGTGTGCGTAAGGAAGCAACAGCTACTGTGTCGTCTCCCCAGCCTTCAGCTGAGGGAGCACCAATTCAAGATCGAAACACCAATCAAAAATCATATGCAGACCAGTTATACCAAAAACAAAGTGTCGCAAAATCGTCAAAAACAGAACTATTACCTGTTACAATAGTTCATGGAGAGCCGACGATTCAATTCACCACTGAAGAAGTTAATGAATTCTCGAGAGAAGAAGGACTGCATCAAGCAGTCGTCATGAAATTCTCTTATGGAAAACCTGAGATACAGGAAATTCGGAAAATATTTTCGTCGCAATTTAATGTCGCAGGAAACTGTAACATCGGGCTTCTGGATTATCGACATCTACTGGTTAGATTCGATCAGTACAACGATTATGTGATTTTTCTATACAAGTCGACAGGTTACATTAAATTTAAAGGCAAAGAGTTCTTTTTTAGAAATTTTCCGTGGTCGATGGAATTCAATCCAAAAGAGGAAACGTCGATGGCAGTGGTCTGGATTTTATTGCCTGGTTTGCGTCCAAATCTGTTTGCAAAAAAGTCTTTAATGTGTATTGCTTCTGCTGTTGGGAAACCTATCGCAATAGACAAAGCGACACAAGAAAGAACGAGACCTAGCACGGCCAGAGTGAAGGTTATCCTCGATCTATTACATAAACGCACGACAAAAGTGAAAGTGCTTGTTTTGGATAAAATTACTGGAAAAAGTCGTGAATTTTATCAAGAGGCGGTGTACGACAACTTGCCCTAGTACTGCTCCTATTGCAAACATCAAGGTCACGAAGAAAGAAATTGTCGATCTTTGAATAGACAGAATGGAGAGGTATTAAAGCCAAAAATCGATAAAGCGACTCAGCCACATACTGTGGTAAAGGATGTCGAGAAGTTAGCAGGGGATGCAAGAGATTACCTGAAGGCTAAAAGGGCAGCTAAAAATGGAGTACAAATATTGACAAAAGGTGTCAACAATGGCAAGAACCAGCTCTCGACTACTGAAATTGGAGAGAATTATGGTTTACAAAAGGATGACAAAAAAGAAGATAGAATTGAAGCTGCTGTTAAGGATTTTGTTATTAACAATGAAACTAAACCTGTTGAAAATAGCAATATCTTTGCTATTTTGGAGGTGCAAGAAACTGATGTTATTGAAAACAATCAGTTGGTGGTGAGGAAAGACAATGCTGCTCGAAGGATCATGCATTCTGATGGTGCAGTAGCAGCAGCAGTAGCTGAATCTGGAAAAAACTCAACTGGAAAAAGAAAAGAAAAAGAGGTTACTGCCCATTGGGTGCAGAGAACCTTCAGCTCCAACTTGGTAGGTACTAACACTTCCTGCAAGGACATACCATCACAAGATACTCGTGTGGAGCAAGAACTGACTAACAATGCTGATAACGACACAAGAAATGTCTTTGACAGTAAAAAAAAAATGGAGGAGCACTCTGGGCAGATCAGATGGAAGGAGAAATTCATGAAGAAATACCAACTGAAAATAAAGCGGATGATGATGTAGTAAATGAGGACCAATCGAAGCCAAGTTTGGTCGAGATCAAATCAGGTAATCAAGGACATCTAGATGCCAACAGTTCTCCAGATCAACTTCAGGGCCATTCTAAGCCAGGGTTGGTCGAGACCAATTCAAGTATTCAAGGACATCTTGAAGTCCACAGTGTTATTGATCTAGTTGAGGACACTTCGACGCCATCTTTGTTCGACACAAATTCTGGTAATCGAGCACGCACCACTAAGGGCATGGTAGCCACAGTAGATGGAGTCCCATTGTATCTTCAAGATCGAGCTGAGGCCAGTAACATGGATGGTCACAATGTGACAAATACATATGCAACAGTCATTCCTAAAGGAAACTTGACACTTCATTCCAAAGAGTTGCAGATAGCTAGTGAATCAAGCAGTGAAAAAGCTATGCAACTGCAGCTTAACATACCGTTGAAGAGCCCGTTGCAAACACTACATGATATTGTTACTCATAATGTTGCACCAATTGCTAATCTTGGCATAGAAAGTCAGCAAATGGAGGAAGAAGGAGATGATGAATCCACTGCTGCAAATTTTAAGCTGATAGCAAGGGAGGCAGATATATCCAGTGACGACCCGGCTAGTCGTCTCATGAGTTACCGCTCCATTTTTTCCGTTTCTACCTTATCATGCTTCGTTAGCCGTGCTTTATGCAATCAAGTTGAGCAGTTTGCGTTCGGAGTGGGTTTGGTAAGAAATGAGACACTTAGTCTCTTTTAAGAAGGTTTAAGTTGGAAAAGTCAACCGGATGTTGACTTATGAGTTAGAGGGCTCGGATGTGAATTTCGATGGTTCGGTTAGCTTCAGGAGGTGATTTATGACTTAGGAGTGTGATCGGAATTGGTTTTGGAGGTCCGGTGTAGAATTAGGCTTGAATTGGTGGAGTTAGTATTTTGGCAATTTCCGGTTGTTAGGCGAGATTTTGATCCGAGGGTCGGAATGGAATTTCGAGAGTTGTTATAACTTCGTATGGTGATTTCGGACTTAGGCGTACATCTGGATTTGAAATTGGAAGCCCGTAGGACAATTCAACGCATTTTGGCGAATGTTGGAAAATGGAAGATCTTTGGAAAGTTTGACTGAGGAGTTGACTTTTTGATATCGGGGTCGGAATCCAATTTTGAAAATCTTCATAGGTCTGTTATGTCATTTATGACTTGTGTGTAAAATTTCAGGTCATTCGGACGTGATTTGGTTGGGTTTAGATCAGAGGAGCGACTTAGAAGATTTTGAAATCCTTAGGCTTGAATCTGACGCGAACTTGGCGTTAGAGGTTGTTTTGAGTGTTCTGAAGGTTGGAACAAGTTTGAATAATGTTATGTGATAGGTTGGCATGTTTGGTTGAGGTGCTAGGGGCCTCGGGTGAGTTTTGGATGGTTAAACGGACCATTTTATTGTTGGAAAGGAAAATCTGCAGAAATGTCAGAAATGTTGTCCAAAATGCGGACAACATGTTGATTATGCTACGCGAAATGCTATAGCAAAGTGTAACAGATTTCTGGGCCAAAATCAATGTCAGAAATGTTGTCCAAAATGCGGACAACATGTTGATTATGCTACGCGAAATGCTATAGCAAAGTGTAACAGATTTCTGGGCCAAAAAATCAATGTCAGAAATGCGACCAGAATGCTATAGCATTGTTGATTATGAAATGAGAAATGCTATAGCATTTTCAACACCTGAAAGTTTTATTTTGTTCCGATTTTTGACCCCTTTATGAATAGAAATCAGTGCCCATTTGCCATGCAAAACCCGTTTTCGTTACCCATGAAGAGGAACACCTCCAAACATCATAGAATCACAGCAAATCAACCTCAAAACTATAACCAAGGAGATTTTCATGGACAAATTCTTAAAGGAAGGAGTTTTGACCATCTTGAATATAGTTGGAGCCATAGAACTTGGATTGCAACTAATCTTGAAGGGATTTTTGGAAGATTTTCAAGGGAAACATCAGGGTAAGTGTTCCTAACTCAATCTTGGTCAAATTACCCAAATCTATTGCTATTCTAGTATGTAATTGGTGATTTAAGTTGGAAAATTTGTGGAAAACCCTTAGGTTTAGATTTTAAGACTTGGAGGTTGAACATATGTCGGAAATCGATAAATTTCGTATGGTTGAACTCGTGAGGAGATAAGGAACCGTTGAGGTGAAAATTACTGAATTTCGAGAAGTGGGCCCGAGGCTCGGGTTTTGCTAATTTCGGGATTTCTTAGTATTTTTGATTGTTTTCGCTTGGGCTTTGTCCCCACAGCATATTGTGACATATTTGTTCTGAATTTGGATAGATTCGACGCACGTGGAGGCCAATTTGAAGGGCAAAGGCATCGCGGGCTAGAGATTTAGCCGGTTTTGAGGTGAGTAGTGATTGTAAATGATGTTCTGAGGGTTTGAAACCCCGGATTGCACATCGTAGTACCATATTGAAGAGAGGCACGCGCTCGATGATGAGCGTGGGGTCGTTTACTACTGGGGATTGTAACTTGGTCCGTCCCGATTGATGATTTTACTACATATTTGATTGAAACTTATTTGATATCATCATGATTTTGGGCTGATTGCCATATTTGGGCTTCGTGCCGATTATTTGAACCCTTCAGGGGTATTTATCACTGTTTACTCACTGTTTTGATTCATATTTGAACTCGGTGATGTTGTTCTTCCACTGTTTTACAACTCATCCCCTTTTACTCAGTTTTGAGATTTAAATGATATTTTTAGATGATGTTTTTGGGCTGAGAACTACTGTTTTACTATGCCCGAGGGGCATGTGATGATTTTCTGACTGAGCGCGGCCGAGGGCCAAATGTGAGGTTTTACTGAGTGATATGAGGCCGAGGGCCTGAGATACTTGATGTACGCCACGATATGGCTTGATTGATATGAGGCCGATGGCTTAGATATATGACACGAGGTGGCTTGATATTGTGCTTGGGCCGTAAGGGGCCCCTCCTGGAGTCTGTACTCCCCCAGTGAGTGCGGGTACCCATTGTGATATTACAGTTGGTAATAATGACAACCAGAGCTGGAGAGATTTTACTGTTTTAAAATGATTCTGAGCCCAAGGATATTACAGTTGGTAACAATGACAACTGTAGGTTACAATTGGTAACAATGACAACTGGTAACCAGAGCTGGGGAGATTTTATTGTTTTAAAATGATACTGAGCCCAGGGATATTACAGTTGGTAACAATGACAATTGTAGGTTACAGTTGGTAACAATGGCAATTGGTAACCAGAGCTAGGAAGATTTTGCTCGATTTCTCACTGATTTACTGTTTTCAAATAATGGTTTATTGCTTCATTCTGCATTGCCTTGTGCTCTACGCGTTTCCTTACTTTCAGTCATTATCTATATGTATTACTCACTGAGTTGGAAGTACTCACATTACTCCCTGCACCATGTGTGTAGATTCAGGCGTTATTAATTCCGCTCCGAGGCATTGACTACGATGGTCAGAGCGGTGTTTCAGAGATTACGAGGTAGCTGTTGGCGTCCGCAGCTCCGTATCTCTTTTATCTTGTTGTTTCTACTCTCTTCAAACAATTGTGCCAGAGATATCGTAATAGTAATCTTATTATTAGGATTTCATTAGTTGCTCATGACATTGTGACCACCCGGTTTGGGCTGTTGTTGGGATGGTTAGCTATGTTTCCGCAATTTGCTATTATTAATATATGTAAGTATTGTATTAATTGCTTAAAATGAGTTATGGTTTTTAATTGGCTGGCCTTGTCTTCACGAGAGGCGCCATCACGACCGGATTTGGGATTTGGGTCGTGAGATATCCCCTGCATCTAGTCTTAAAGCAGTGAAGAAGAACAAGAAATCACAGCACAAAGAGCAATCAAAACCTACAAGAATCCTGCCCAAAAGGGTATCCTCACATAATAAATGATGATGAAGGTCCTAATATGGAATATTAGGTCTGTTAATACACAACAGACCTTTCCAAGACTGATCAATATGCATCATGAACATAATTTTGTTGTTGTTGCATTGATGGAGCCATTTCAAAAAGCTGGACATATACAAAGGTATAGGTGAAGATTGCACATGGAGGATGCCTATTCCAACATCAACGGGAAGATCTGGGTTTTTTTAATGCAAACATTGAATGGGAACTGGTGATGGACACGGAGCAGCAGGTAACAATTAAGTTACTACATCACGACTGTGATAAGCAAATAATCATGACTTTCGTCTACGCTAAATGTGATGCTTTGGAAAGATTGGAACTATGGGACAATATGTACTATCTAGCCAGTGATATGGAGAGTCCATGGATGGTAGGAGGAGACTTCAATGTTCTTTTAAATGAAGATGAAAAAATAGGTGGACTACCAGTTTTACCACCAGAGTATGAGGACTTTGCATTCTGTGTTAATTCGTGTGGCTTGTTTGATCAAGGATATAAGGGCAGCCCATTTACATGGTGGAATGGGAGAGTTAACTCGGAGTTTATCTTTAAAAGGTTAGGCAGGATTTTAGTGAATTCAGAATTCATGAATATTTTTCCCACTGTTGATGTCGAGCACTTGATCAGAACTGGTTCTAATCATGCTCCATTACTCATGGTCTGTGGAGAACATGCAGCGACATTTGTGAAACCTTTTAGGTTTTTAAATTTTTGGACTAAACATGCTGCTTTTATGGATGTGGTATGACAGTCGATTTGTAATCGAGCTCCACAGTCGAGAACATATTGCGTGAAGCCAACCTAAGCAGGTATATGCTGAATAGCAGATCGGTACTATACAACTGAATTCACGATGCTAATTTCACTTTCGACCACTACAAGATAGTACAGAACCAACGAGTCAAGGAAGATGGATTCACAATTGTCAAGTCCTTTGGAACGCAAAACTTGGCGCCTGGTGAGAGCAATAGAGGCGCTACATTTATGTTTCGCACTTGGCGGGTGAAAACATATGCCCTCACATATGGAAAGTTGGTTTTGCTATAGAGTTGTCATTGATAGTGTTATTATAGTACTAGAACTAGAATAAGTTGTATTTCTTAAATTTCTTGACAAGTTGTAAACTTTGTTTTACTATTTAATATGTATATAACCTCTAGGCAATTAGCTTAGAGGTCTATTTGCTTAAAAAAGAATTTATATTTAGAATATACAATACGACTGACAGTGAACAATATTAAATTTCATGCAATTTATGTTTCATGAAGATATTAAAGACATCACTTTTTTTAGATAATTCATATCATGTTTATCCCTATTATGTTTAAATTATGTATATGAACAAAGTGGGCAAAAAAGTCTTTCGTGGATATATGAGAATAATTTACAAATTGAACTATAAGAACTTATTTCTTGTTGTGACTTTTTATTATAATAATGAGAAGAAGCTTTTGGTATTTGAACATGTCAACAATGTATGTTAGACTTGCAGTCTATCTACACGCGCTACCATTCATAATCTTACAATTAATCGATTATAACTCTTTTCTATCCTATTCATCCTCATTCTTCTTTTGTCTTGTTTCCTTTCTTTCTCACCTATGATATTAAGATTTAATTGATCTCGATTAATACATTTGTCACGACCCGAATCCCGCCGTAGGCCGTGATAGCACCCAATGTTGCCGTTAGGCAAGCCAACAACTTAACAACACACCGATTAATAGTTCACAACATATTTTATAATATGTGATGAAATAAATAAGCGGAATATATATATATATATATAGAGAGAGAGAGAGAGAGAGAGAGAGAGATAAGTACTGATAAAATATTAAATGGTCAAACGTGGTTGAAATATAAATTTGAATATCATCACATCAATACAACCAAGAATGAGAATGTATCCCCAAAACCCGATGTTACAAATACATGAGCATCTACTAGAATCTATAATACTATTATAACAAATGTTTGGAATAAAAAATAGACAGAGTACAGTAAAAGGATAAGACGGGGACTCTATGTGCTGCGGATCGCAACAGAGAGAGCAGCTCACCACAAAATCTCCCCAATAACTACGCCTACGCGCCCAGATGACCATCAAATGTACCCATCTTAGTACCTGCACAATTAGAACAGAAGTATAGTATGAGTACATAAATCAACGCGTACCCAGTAAGTATCTAGCCTAACCTCGAAGAAGTAGTGACGTGGTGTCAACATCGATACTTACTAGTGGTTCAATAATTAAAGTATAATAAAAGTAGACATGTATGAGGCAGATATATGTGCTAATATGATCCTCAAAAGAAGAGTAAATACGAAGCCCACAATTACACAGATACTACCTTGAATGGGATACATAATGGTCAACACTAGATAAAATGTCACATCTCAAGTCAGGAAGATTCATAGGTACTATGTCTCCATATCAAATGTTACGCACGATTCTGTTGAGGCGAACAACCGAAACTCATAAGAGGGATTACATGATATCTTGTCGTGGCGTACGACTCGAACCACCATAATAGTGTACACTGCCGAGGTCGTACTCCATAAATGCATCTCATAATATTGCCGAGGCGAACGACCCAATCCCATAATGTTACTGCTAAGGCTTTCAGCCCAATCCCATAGGAATAGTGAAACTTTGATGGGTCTTTGGCCTCACTCACGAATATAAGTGTGAGTTATGAAATTTAAGAAAAATTTAGACAAATATGTACAATGTGGGAGAAATCCGTAAAAGGAGGTATAATTTTCGTGACTAATCAGGCAACGCGTCAAGTATCTGAAATAGCAAGTTCGATATTCTATGCAAGTCTAGTCTTAAGCTAAAAATATAACTAAAAGCATTTAATTAGAGAAGAATAACTCAAGTAATACAATTAAAACATGATGTGAGTCTAAGTCTACCCGAACATGATCAAGAATCTAGCATACGCAGGGACAGTCGTCACCTCATAGGTGCATAGCTCCCATAACACGTAGCACGTGACAAATCTAGCACCTAAAGGGTAAATTCCCTCTTATAAGGTTAGACAAGAGACTTACCTAGCTTCGAAATTTGATAACTGTCTCCAATACCTCTCTAACACCTCCAACCGATGCCAAATGATCCGAAACTAGTCAAAGAACGTGTAAACCAATCAAAATATACTCAACAACTCATAATTTAGCAATTGTAAATAATTCCCAACTCCACAAGAAAAGCCAACAAGGTTAACCTCCGGAATCTATAAATTTTTGAAGATAAATATTACCTATAGCATTACTAACTCAAAAAAGATATATATATATATATAT
>MCJB01026409.1:93713-127058 GCA_002018475.1 Nicotiana obtusifolia
TTTTTTTTTTTTTTATTTCTAGTTTCATATCCAATTCCGTGGTCAAACTCAAAAATACCAGTTTTAGGTTTTCTTCAAAAATCTCACAATTTCACTAATTTCTATGTTTAAATCCATATATAATCCATGTATTTAACTCACAACAAGTAGGAATAACTTACCTTATGATATGGCAAAAATGGTCTTAAAGAATCACCCTACACGTGATCCAAGAACTTAACAGTGAAGAAATGAACTCAAAATTCTGATATTGGACGTTTAATACACTTGCTAGGCCTCCTTCTTCACGAATATTCCAGCATCATTTTCTTCATCGCGATCACGACCAAGAAGCCCCGGGATCGCGATGCACAAAATGTGTTTTCCTTTTCACAGACACCCTTCAGTATAATGGCCATAACATTTTATACAAAATTCCAAATGACAAACGGTTTGATTTTCTGAAAACTAGATTCAAAGAGAACGTGAGAAGCAGACGATTAATCATCTGTTTCCAGAAGATATCGAAGAAAAATTTCTTGGGATCCTACAAGATCCGTTCGTTCTTTTTTCTCTGATAGATGGTCAGAACTTCATATGGGTTCGAATCCTACTGAACCCCTCAAACTCTGTAGGTAATTCGATACAATTCAAGAATAATAAGATAAGCTAAGACAAAGAACTTGAATACTGACAATAGAAAGTTGAATACTACCATTCTTTCGCGTTGACTCTTCCGCGGAGTAGCCTAAAGAATCCCTTTTCCTTGGGAGGTATCAAGAAGGATTTGGAGTGGAATATTATCGATTCATACAGAAGAAAAGGTTCTCTATTGATTCAAACATTATACCTAACCTATGGGATAGGGATAGAGAAACAGCCAGGAGGTTCTCCTAGAAGCAGCCACCCTTGGAAGAGTGCGTAATAGCTCACTGATCAAGTGCTCTTGCGCCGAAGAAGTAAGGTTTTATCCCATTATTAGTAGCCGAAGTGTGGGCCGGCATATTCAGGAAAAAACTTTCGCATGTGCATAGGAAGACTAGAACATGTTTAATAAGCCTTAGTCGACCTCCGGAGAACAACAATTTTCTTTTCCAATCTGAGATTCTTCACATCATGAATTAGTAATTGCTTCCAATTTTCAAAAATAAAATCCTAATTACTTCGAACTTCCCATTTTTGGAATAGTTACAGAATCTCCATGAATAGGATTAAACCACCCTCTTTTTGTCATCCATGTAGCTTTCCAAATTTTGTATTGAATGCATAGCGTAGCTAGGACCCTTCAAATTCTGTTTGAGCCTACCGCCCCTTAAGCTTAAAATCCTTTTCATTGTCACCACTTACCTAGATCGATATGGCCCTTCCAATCCTAAGTTCATGGTGGCAACTTCACCCCGTGCATCATTTGGTTGTGAGCTCCGCCTAGAGGGAGGCGCTAAGGGAAGGGTGTAACATAGGTGTTGTTGCGTCTTGAGATCCTAAATGCCATGGTTTCGCTGCATCACAAGGAGCAATTGTGAGGAATAGCCACTCTATAACAATCATTTAGTTTGGTTCATTCTTTGACTGCTCTGCTCCCCCCTATAAAAAGAGAGACTTTATTTCTCCTACCTCCCTTGTACGAGTAGTTAAAAAGTATTCAGCTGCTTACTTGAATATAGCTACTCTCATTAAAAGGAACTTTTTCACTCTATATACTATAGCTACAAACCGAATGAAGAAGTCGGAATGTTCCTAGAATCATAGGGGAAAGGAATCTCCATTTCGAGCTAAACAACCAGCACACTTGTTCCTATTTATTTTCTTCTTCCAAGTCCTTGCATTGAGTTACTTACTTAATCTCAAATCTTGAGGCTGGTAGCCTTCCTCTCTATCCATTCCTTTTTCATAATCATAAATGATGGAAATTCTTAGCTTACTAAACCGGCAACAACGGAGTAAGATCCCATATCCGTGAAGGACTGCTTCCAGTAGAGAAAAACTTCTTGTTTCGGAGCGTTTCACCCAAGAAAGGTAAATTTAATCATCAAAAATTTGGATCGTGAAGTGGAGTTAGATCCATTTTTTAGGGGATTCTTATTACTTTTCATTATGAAAATGAAAAAAAAACTAAAAAATCAAAAGGTCATTTTATTGAAAACCCCATTTTTACGAGCTGGACTCGAACCGGCATCTCTGGGAGCAAAAGACAGGCCCATAGAACAACCTTTCATTTTGATCATGACAAAAAAAAAAAAAGAGGGAACTTGGTGTTGGCGCCCACATAACGGATTGCTTGCTTACCAAGCTATCCTAGCTTTCACTCCTCCAGTTAGATTTATTCTGATTTGTTTAACCCAGGCGGCCTACCCGCTTTCATTTTGTTCAGCTGCCCTCAACCGCGCCGGACTTCTTAGTGCAACTCCAATTCATTATCATCCACCGAGTATTCTATTTATATAGGCCGTGTTTGTATATCGCGAGACAATAGATTCAAAAATTCGAGTTCTCTCTGGTCCTTTACTAATACATTTCTGCCTTGTTGGTCAAGTTCACTTCGTTTCTCATCCAAAAAGTCACAAAATGCTTCTTGAGGGGTGTAGGCGGCATTTTCGGCCAAGGAAGGATGTGAAGTAAGTATTTGTTGAAAAAGAGAATAGCATGAATGCTTTTTCTCATGGATCTGAAGATCCCTATTCTCGAACTCTATCAAGTGGTTATTCCTTTTGCAAGGTGACAATTGAGAGGTTGTCACTCAGCATTGGAAAAGAGGTCAAATGGCAAGCCCATACGCTCGTTTGGATCCTCGTGGAGTATAGATCACATCCAAACATCTTATTGGAGAATGGGGCAACACCCGTGAAGCTCCGGCGAAAAGGGAGGGCCTGCCAGGTCATATGTCCATGGGTGCAGGATTCTTCGAAAAAGTGCAGGTTGGCTCGGAGACCAATGACCTTAACTTAGTAATGGATGAAGGAAAACTCTTCAGAATGCTCTACGTTTTATATCCGCTAGTTTTGGGGAGGAGTGTATATATATATATATATATATCATAGTAGCCTCATAGACCATACATCTTTCTTGGTATATCCAGATAATAGATAGGAGCATAAATTGAAACGTTTTGGGGCTACAAAGATAGTTATTAAATCGTTAGCACCGCATAAAAACATTCCCCTTAAAGTAGCCCTTATTAAAAGAAAACTAATTCTTGAACCCCTTCCACGCTCATGTCAGGTCGAGGTACTGCAGAACAAAAACAGCAAAATTGTTGGCTTATCAAACCTATTCCAGAGCATTATGGTGATTAGCCTATCCCGCACTACTTGAAGTCTTCGTAAACTCACTGTCGGTTCCTATCGTAGTGGAGGTTTTTGTGAGAAGATCACAATTCCTCAACCTGGAGTTCCACCTAAAGAAGCAGGGGCCGCGGTAGCTACCGAATCTTCTACTGTACATGGCTCCTACATAAATACAATAGAATTGAAATGCTGTCACTAGAACAGACCGCACAAATAACATCTTATCGAGTTATCAAGCTGAACTGCTTTCTATAAGGAGCTCAAATCTTTCGTTTACTCTAAATATTATTACCGACGCGATGAATTGCTATTTGAAAACACTTTCAATACAAAAAGAGCTCCTTCCGATGAGATAATGAAAAATTATTTCACCTTTTTAGTTGTAACTTTAGGCGGTTCTTGAAAAAAGATTGACCCTTTGACTTAGGATTAGTCAATTCTATTTCACGATGGGGCGGGGAAGGGATATAAGTCCGTGTATAACTTTTATTATTGGATCATCCCCAAATTTCTTATAAATTGCAAGATATAAGCTCCCGAAGTTAGACCACGGACAGCAAAAATTCCTTCTACATGATAGCAGTCATACCTTCCGCAATCGCGATTCACAAGGCTTGCAGTGCACTTTGCTCTTCACTATCGCGGCCCAGACCTTTGCGATCAGAATTCACACCCTTAACATTAGTTATCAGCGTTCAAAATGGCCAAAAGTGGTCTAAAATCACCCCAAAACTCACCCGAGGTCCAAGGAACTTCGTCCAATCATTATAACAAGTTTATATACTAGGTAAACTTGTCCAAAGGCTCAAAACATGAATTACAACATCGAAACCAATATTTAAAGATCAAACCTAATTTCTTAAACTATCTTAGCTTTCAAACCTTCACGCTTCGCCGAATGCTTCTGAATCCTACTTAGATATTCCGGATCACGATCAAACTTCACATAGAAGTTCCAACCAACTAAATAAACCAATCCAAGGTCCTGGAACACCGCCCGAAGTACAATTAAACCTAAGTCCACTCTAAGTCAAACTTTGTTAATTCAAAACCTTTCAAAATACAACATTCGATAATAAGCACTGAATCACTCCGAGACCACCCGATACTCAACCCGAGCATATGTCCAAGTTTGATATCACTGTACGAACCTATAGGAACCTTTAGATCCCAATTCCGACATTATTTACTCAAAAGTCAAATCTTGGCCAACTCTTCCAACTTAAAGCTTCCGAATTGAGAATTATTCTTCCAAATCAACTTCGAATTTCTCGAAAATCAAAATCGACTACACGTGCAAGTCATAATATATAAATGAAGCTACTCAAGATCTCAAACCGCCGAACGGCATGCTAAAGCTCAAAACGACAGGTCGTATCGTTACAACATTAGTTTTTTATTAAAACTAAATATTCTTCAATTATTTAAGAAAAGATGAATCAAAACAATATAAGTAAATTTATCTCATGTTTATTTCATTATGGTAATTAGCATGTGTTCTCCATTGAAAACTAAATTCTAATTACTATTAGACACACATTTAAATAAAATATCTAGTTTTTCAGTTCAATTGAAGCGACATCATAATTACATGAAAGTCCCAAGCCCCAATTACAAGGTTGCATGCTTGATTAATTCCTAGATATAAAAATTATGCCCTACAATATGCACTCTTTTATTACAAGTCAATTTTAATTCTTAAAAGTTTGTGTCAGAAACTCAGTGGCTCATTTGATATGCTGAACTTTTTATCACGTTAATTTATTCATCATAATAACTCTTTTAAGTGTGTGTAAAAATAAATATTTTATAATCGAGTACTCAAAAGTTCCAATTTTAGTGGACTTTTAGAATCCAAAATTTTAGTATGCTTCCTGTGTTAATTGGTTCGGTGATACCTAACTTTTTCATGATTTCTTCTCCCTTAATTAAATTAATACTCCTTGTGTATCGTAAAGAGTTAACGGTGTCATCTTATTTAAAATTTCTAAAACTTTTAAAAAAATTATATGCTACTTTTTATGAACCTATAGCTAAATTATTATACACCTTATTATAAATTATAACTTAAATTTTAAAAAGTTAGAAATAGAATGGTCCTTTTATAAATTTATCATAATTTATGATTATTATTATAATATAATACGCATTAAGTATATATTTAAGTTCGTTATAAAGTTTGCCTTTGCTTGTAATAATTATCAATTTTTATATTACCTGCATTTTATTATATATTTATAAGGTTCTCACCATTTTTGTATTCTCGATTGCACAATAGATTTTTGAAAGTTAATTGCTATTAATAAATAACTCATAAGAGCGAATTATTTTTTTTATTTTTATTCAGGTCATCCTTTTCATTATTAAACATCGTTAAGTTAAATGCTTGATTACCATTTTTTATTTTGAAAATAGGATTTAGTTATTGTATAGGTAAGTTTATAGCATATATATCAAAATACAAATATCGTGATATACTATAAGCATTTAAAAAACGTAAAAGAGATAAATGTTGATACTATAGAGGTTGAATAGGCATTTGAAACAGTTAATTGAGAAATTAGGGAGTGTAACTATTGTTCAAAGTAGAGAGATAATTTGATTTTTCGCAAAATTTAGGTGTAAATAATTTCTGTCCACTCATTTTTTGTTGTTCATTAATTTCTTGAAAAATACTTAGCAGATTTAGACGGTCGTGTCAGCTAATAAATAAGCATAAGTATTTATGTGAAGAAATTGGTAAATAGCCATATTTTAATTAAGTTTTAGCCAACACTTTCAAAACTAATCAATATTTAGCCACCTTTTAATGCTAAAATAATTTTTTGACAAAAATATACTTAGCTATATGAAAAAACTCTAGAAACTTTTACTAAAGTGAACATTTATCACGAATTATTCTCGGTGTTTAAAAGGTGAAGTTCGAACTCAAAAAAAAATTCGTCGAGTTCAAGGTGGTACTTAGAACTCCGCGAAATGGAGTCCAAGCCCACAAAGAAGAGAGTGGAGCAATCATCTTCTCTCACAATTTCACTACAGGTCAATTGCTCAACCTTTTAAACTCATATATATGTGAGATAATCTGCATCTCATGTGTGCTCATTCAACACGACAAATAAAACAGAACCAGTTATAATAAAAGGGAAAATGGGACCAAGAAGCAAAATATCTCTGCATCTCGGGCCTGTAACCATCGATGCAGCAGTTAAGAAAGAAGAAGAATAGGCGGGCATGTCATCTAGTCAACTAAAATATAACAAGATTTTGTCAAATCCAAGACATCTGCGACATTTCTTGTAATTAAGAACTGCTAGAGCTCTTAGCCAAATGCCATAGCAGCATCCTTCATTTGCTAAAAACAAAAGGAAATAAAAGAGGGAGAGATAGATTAATAAGAACTAAACTATACGGTTGAGCAGCTATTTAGCAGAGTATGTACTCTGATTATCTTTGTTTATTGGATTTCTAATCCAAAACTATATGAAAGTACATTATGCAATGACTTGTCACCAGTAATACTGTAGAAAGATTAACTGACTTGGCAATGTTTCTAAAAAGTAAAATAAGCTCAATCTTAGCAGGTAAAAATTGACTTGTATGGAGCAACTAATTAGATTTCAACATGAGAGAGAGAGAGAGAGGAGGAATATGATGGTGTCATTGCAGCTAATGACTTGGTTTCTCTAGGAAAATTGCACAATGATTCCACTGAAGAAGGTGACTTCTCAAAAAATGCAGTAACCATTTCTGCACCTGTGGACTGCTTTAGAAATTTAGTTTCCATAGTTTCCATGAAAGGTTCAGTTTTGGAGATTTCATCTTCCAAGTCCGAGGAAAACAGTTGCCTGAAATTGGAAAAGATGTCAAAAGAATGTCGAAAAGTACAGAAGGGTATTAGCTATTAGCTTACATTTTAATAAAGCTATATAAGCGACCTTGGCAGCATTTCTTCTGCCTGTTTCTTGGACTTTGCAGCTCCTCATGAAAGACTTCTCCTTCAATTTCTACATTTGAGTAGGAAGGATGAATTTGGGAAAAGGGTGATAAATGCTTCTTGATGATCTGAAACGTCAAACAGTTTAGAAAAAATTTCAATTTGTCAAAACAATAAATAATATAAACCAGATACAGTAGAGAGATATACAAGAGAGGTTGACTACCTAGACGATGAGCGTTTTACCTTTTGCAAGGAAACTGTTGCCAGTGTCATTAATGCAAGATGTGCAACAGAATCTTCTGCTTCCTCTGTTGTAGTCCCAGGAGGACCATCGAACAATTCACCAGCCACTGCTGAGAGCACGGCTTATATTCACTACTTGCCAGTCTTGAGGCCACAATCAGGGTTAAACCAGAATATATTGGTATAAGCATCTTCTTGATTCTGTCAGCAATTTCATCGATGGATGGAATCCTGGATGTCGTAAATCAAGGATGAATGCCAGCACCATAATTCACTCTCTCGCGTAACACGGAAACTAGCTTCTCAGCTGACCTGGGGTTCTCAATGGTGTCACGTCAGCTCTATTGTTACAATTATGACTGATGTAATCAAGACCTTAGAAACTATCAAGAATAATGTTTCTACAGCAAATTCTAAGTTACAAGTTACAGTAAATTGTTATTGATATTCAAAAATTTTAAAAATGATAATACCTGAAGATAACTAAATACCACCGAAAATGATAATCCTAGACTTATAATGCGCACAGATAAGGAAACTCGTGTATTTCTCACATTAAGAGTGCAATAAAACATGATTTTGAACACAAAGTAGAGTGCAAAAGAATTAAAAATGAAAACTGGTGTACCTCTTCAATAAGTTTGCTTGGAAAGCTTAAGCAATGTTCTAATTTTTCATGCTTTCAGATTCTGCAATTCCATTGGATGTGATTTCTTTGGACAAGGTAAAAGGAAATTACATCATAGTGATGGTGAATAAACAAGTGAAATAAATATTCACTTCTCACTTCCCGAGTGAAATTGTGGTATCATGTTAAGTAAAGAAGGATCCTTTGCTGTAACGTCTATTAGTAACTTTACTGTACTTGCATCAAACGAGAAATCCCTTCTAGTCATTTCCTTTAAAAAAGTTGTCATTTCGGTGATTTTGCCACACTTGAGAAATCCTCGCACAATAACATTGTAAGTCGAACTGTTTGGCGAACAACCATTGTCCTCCATTTTTCTTAGCATACCTTTAGCTTCATCTAACAACCCTTCTAGACATAATCCATTTATAATTGTATTGTATGCAATCACATCGGGAAACAATCCAATTAAAGAAAGCTTCTCAAAAATAGCCTGAGCTTTGTCGAGCTGACAGTTTTTGCACAATCCATCAATAACAACAGTGTAAAGTTCAATATTACTATCTTCTCTTTTTCTTTCCAACTCATGAAATAACAACATAGCTTTCTCAACAAGTCCATTTTGGAAATAACCATCGAGCAAAATGCTATTAGTACGAAAATCAGGTTTGAGCCCCATAGATAGCATCTCATCAAAGAATTTTTGTGCAAAGTCAATTCTTCCAACTTCAAATAGACCTTGCAAGATAGTACTGTAGATAACAATGTTAGGTTCCAATCGATTTCGAGAAATTTCATGAAACAAATGCATGGCCTCATCCAATTTCTTGTTCTTACAATATCCATTTATTAATGTGCTATAGCTAACAATGTTAGGCTTAATGCTCTTATCTATCATGGAATGGAAAAGTCTCCTTGCTCTATCCATTTGACCGCGCAAGCAATATCCATCAACTATCACATTGTAGGTGACCACATTTGGCTCTACACCTTTTTCGATCATGTGTCTCATTACCTCCTCAGCATCTTCAACTTTCCCTTCTTTACATAGTCCATCGGTCACTATGTTAAAGGTCCAGACGTCAGGATAAATATTAATATTTACCATTTCTAAGAACAAAATCCTAACCTTTTCCCACTGACCAAACTTACATAAACCATCAATCAATGAATTATATGTGACAATGTTTGGAGGAATGCCTTTTTGTTTCATCTCTTCGAAAAGGCTAATTGCAGCATCTAGCATTCTATCTTTGCAAAGGGCATCTATAACAATGTTATAGATGTATGCGTCAGGCTTAGTGCTTCCTTTTTCCATTACCTGAAGCAAATCAAAAGTTTTTTGAGTATGACCCCTTTTGCTAAGCCCATTCATGACAATTGAATACATGAATTCATTAGGCTCACAAATGTTCTCTCTCACCAACTTTTTGAACAAGTTAACTGCATCTTTTATCTTATTTTCTGCAAAGAGTCCCCTTAGCAGGGTGCTAAAGGCGACAACATCAAATGGAATGCCACTCTTCAAGTAAATGGCTAACACTGAAAATCCGCAATCAGAACGATGCATTAGGCAATAACTGTTAATTGCTATACTCAAGATGAAATAATTAATTGGGATGCCTAATTTCTGCATTTCTAGGAAAAGGGAAAGAACAGCAGAGTAATGCTTCATATTTACCATAGTCTTTAATAATTTCGAGAAGTCAAAAACCGAAGGAAGAGGCTGCGTTCTTACCATTCGACGGAAAAGACTCACAGCATCATCTAAGCACTTGACGTTCTCAAACCTGCAAGTTACCCCACGTTTACCCTTTGTCGGAGAAATAGATGTGTTGCTCTGAGAAGAAGAATAATCTCTGATTGTAATTGCTGAACCAGAACGTGAAATAGCAAAGCATGAGATACCATTGCAAGAGTAACGCAGTAGAGAAATTCTCGTCATCTTCAATGGCTAAGGAATCCCTCAAATTTCTGAAAGGACTTTTCCACTGAGTGTGCCCTAAAATGAGTCACATTTGCTACTTTCAAATACATATTGACCCATTCACTTTCAAATATTATTCATTTTTGCCCTTTGTTTCACTATTCCTATATAAAAATCTATACAGTTATACTATAGTCCATTAAGTCAAACAAAATAAATTGTCAAAAAATCTGTCAGCTAATTAACTTCCAGCTATACATAAAAAGATTCAAACCCTTTTAGCCACTATATCTTATTTTGTTTGTGTGAGTTCTCGACAACTTTATTGTCCCAGTTTAATTTTGAAATTTTCATAAATTTAACTGATGTGCTACTTGAAATTCAATCGGGTTTGAAATATTGAGCTAAAATCAGAAGGGAGTCACTGATTTGGTGGAGAAGTTGGAAACGAAACTGCTGGGTCTTTGACATTCGAAGTCGCGACTGATAAACTTTTAAAGTTTGTGATTAGTACTCAATGTAAATCAACTGAGTAATGAAAGTTGTATGGGTTATTGTTTGTTTGAGTTGAAAATTTTTCGTCCATATTGTGATTGTGTTGAATTCGATTTTTGGGTTCTTCCAATTCTAAGTTGAGATTAAAAAAATGAAGTTCTTCGATAGTTCTTCACTATTGACTCATCAAAATTCCAAGTTGCTGAGATCTTTGAAGTGTCGTGTGTGTAAGTTGAGAATCATCAATTTAGGTGAATTTCATTGTATTTGAAGTGGTCAAAAATGATTTGAAGAAATAATTTTGACATTTATTCTGCTGTTTATATTAAAAGCTTAAAGGAAAAAAAGAAGAAGTAAAAACCGATATTTGAAGCTTCATTTGGGTCGAGTTATGGTTTATACGGGGGTGTTGGTTTGGGCAAAATAAATTCGGTCCTTTAAATTAATCCCGAACCATCAATATTTCTAGTCTAAGACAGAGAACATGTCATTTAACGAGTATGGGGCATATTTGAGCCAAAATAGATAAGAACTTTTACATTTGAATAGTAAAATAGAGGATAAATATAAAGGGGTAAATGATGATTTTCATTTGTAAAAACAAGTAAATTAGCCATTAAACTCGACAAGAGACAGTGATCAAACAAAAAGGTAATTTCATAATATTTGATATAAGATTGTGTAAAGAACTAAAATTGGCTTTGACAATTTGTTTTAAACTCACCTCCAATACGGATTGACGCTGGCTCCATTCGCCAGAGTTTCCAATGCAATTTTCTTATCACTATTGTTGCTGGTATAGCTACAAAGTGGTTGTTCCACATCAACTTGAGGTATTATGAGAGAGAGTGTGTGTATAATTCAGTTGAAAGAAAAATACCACAAATTCTGAGACAATTTAACATTTCACATTAAAAGTTAATGCAATGGAGCTTCACCTTTAAAAGTTTTAAACTTTAGCACATAATGTTGGAGTTTTACTTATAAGAAAAACTTTAGCACATGTCGAACTTAGGTTGTTCAAGCTAATAGATGTTTGTGTTGAGATTAACAAACAATGATAGTTTAATGCATTTAGAAGACTGCAAAAATTTACTTTTGTACAGTAAATGGACATTGGTCCTGGAGTTACGATTCCAACATCCTCTGAAGTTAAGTCGTGCTCTCTGCCACATGGTTGCAGCTGCTAATTAGCTCCTCCGCGCACAGTTGGCCAGCACCAAGTGAGCTTGAATTACCACAGTCATTACGTAGAAAAGTCCCGTTTGAAACATCAAGAACTACAGTTAGACTAGTGTTAACCCAACGTTTTACATATTGATTTTAACGATAACAAATCAACATAAATTTTAGCAAACGATAATTTACTGGTGATAAGTTCATTTTTGGAACAGGTTCATTCAATAGTAAGTAGAAAGGAAGAAAGAATATAGGAAAAATATCAATTGTATGCGCTAGTTTATCAACAAGAACAAAAGTCTCCATGATGATCTCAAAGTAGATGGAACAATCAAGGATGGCATGATAAATCGAAGACGTGAAAGGCGGCAAGAATTTGTCCAAAATTAAGAACACTCGATGATATAGAAGATCTCTCAAGACAAAGTCACAAGAATGGAGAAAGGAAAGCCTCAAAGATGTAATTTATTCTACAAGGGAAATTGGTGTTGTACTCATAAGGAAAGAGGTGAATAAAAGTCCATAAATTGCAAAGTACAAGATTGGCGAAATGGAAGGGGGGGCTTTTCTAGAACAAGAATTCTAGAAAGCAAGAAAGGAAACAAATCTGAAGGTATAATATCATTAGACGGAAAAATACATTCGCTCAAGATTTGATCATCATATTCAGCCCCGAATCTATTAATAATAGCATATAGATGTTCATTCCAACTAGGGTAAGGCAAGTTCAATATGCTTTTAAAATAAGCCAGGTGCCATTCAATAGCAACCCCATCGAAATGAATAGAAGTTACCTTAATACGCTGGGAAGAAGGTATAGAGTCAACAAAGAAGAATTGTTGGACCTTGTATAGCCAAGATCTAATTTTAGTGCCATCAAAGCGAGGAAAGTCCAATTTACCCACTTTTGATAACAAGTTTTGAAAAGAAGCCCAAGATCCTTGAGCAGTAACACTGCCTGCAGCTCCAGGCGGTCTTGGGGTATTTCCTAGTGGAGCTCCACCTGCCATATTGCCCCCCATGACCTAAGCTTTCAAGTTTATTACCAGCATTTCCAAAGGGACCAATGGTGGTGAATAATTCTCAGCACCATCTGGGAGAGCCACCCCTTTATTTCTATCGATCTGTCATTTATTGGACTCAATCGACTCTCGCAACTCCATTAAAGCTCTGTCTCGCATCTCCTCCAGTTGGTCTTGCCTCATTGTGAGGTTGGCCAAATCTATCGAGATTCTTGCAAGTGCATCAGTAACCCCCTTGAGGTCAGATGCCATTTTCACATTGTTCAGATACCAAATGATAAGGTATTGAGCAGATGAGCAAAAACAGAGAAAAAGGAAAACTAAAAACTAGCTAAGACTAAGAGGATTTTTTCATAGATAGATTTCTGATAGATAATTACAGCAATTTAAGGATGAGCTCATGGCTTTCGTACCAAGTACTGCAGTTGTCTCTAACAATCAACTAACTCTGCCTAGGACAGAAACTAACTAGGAAATGTCCAGGGGACTTAATTGAAATAAACCCAAATTTCCTATTTACAAATAACTGGGACTTAAATGTAACTAAGATAAACAAAGTAATAGCTTCCCCCAATGGCTACGTACTGCTTCATAAGCTAAAGTTACCATCTTCAAAGCATACGCAACATAAATTCATTTTGGAACAGGTTCATTCAATAGTGGAAAGGAAGAAAAGAAGATAGGGGAAGTTTCAATTGTATGCACTAGTTTACCAACAAGAAGGAAAGTATCCATGATGATCTCAAAGTAGATGGAACAATCAAGGATGGCGTAATAGTAAGAATTTGTCCAAAATTAAGAACACTCTATGATATAGAAAATCTCTCAAGACAAAGTCACAAGAGTGGAGAAAGGAAAGCCTCAAAGTTGTAATCTACTTTACAAGGGAAATTGGTTTTGTATTCTGAAGATATCATCAATATCATTTCGACAAGGAAAAGAGCGGCCACATAGATGGAAGAAACAAAGAAGGAAATCAGTCCATCATCTCAAACACTAAAAAAATACTTTCGCTCAAGAACGTGATGTACTCGCAAAAGAAACTCATGAAAAAAGATCTATTAAGTTATGGAAAGAGAATATTTGTACGGCAATACTACGATCTATGTTTTGGAACGTGATTTACTGTTTGTTGAGACTAATATTTGTTTGAATCGAAGTACAAACAATATTGTGCAGGCTATCTACGCATTAGTTGACTAGGTCTAAAGAGTAGTCGACTAAAAATTTAAAAAGACTACAATTTGCGCCACTCTCCATCTTGTACTTTCAATTGGTATCAGAGCATGTCTTACATTTTTACTTCGAATAAATTTGAAAAAAAATAGGTATTATGCATGATAGGTTATTCACTACACTTAGTCACTAACTTCACAATGTAGGGATAAAGTTTATGTACACATTACCCTACTTACACTCCACTTGTGAGATTACATGTATTTGATTTTTCCCTTCATACTGGCATGTAGATATCTATTAATCAATCAACTGCATCTTAGTTTCAAACTTGTTGAGGTTAGTTATATAAATCTTTTTTATTTGTTCGGTTCTGTTTTATTCGTTTCATTCCAATAGTTAAGGGGCTAATTAGGGTTTTCTAAAATTTGAGATTCTTGCTGTAGATACAAATCTCTATAACCTAACAAAAGAGATTCTCGTTAAATACGAGCACTAATGCAAGTATAAGAAGTTTAACTAAACTTAATCGCAACTAAATATGTAATCTTATGGATCCTTTGCCTCCATTTATTCGGTTTCTTAGTTCAAATTCATATAGATTTCAAAAAATTATAAGTTTTTTCCAGATAATTTCTGATTGTAGGTATATTTGGTTACTTTTTAATAACTTTAGTCATCGTAATATTGCATGTATTAACAGTACTGTATTTGGAAGTTAAAAACCAAATAACCAAATTATCACAAAAAACTATCTCAAGCACATTCTCTCATTTGGATATAACAAACAAAAAATTGTGCCTACAAAAGAGGAAATAATCTTCAATCATTTACATAATTCAAGAGCAATCTTTAACTAAACTCTCTCTATTATTTCCCTTTTTCTATTCTTTCAAATTAATTGGTTATGATTTTTTTTTTTAAATTTGAATTCGGTGTTTAGTACCTGCAATGGGACCTGACTAATATGGATACACGCAGAAAAATTCCATTTTAAAGGATAAACCACTCTCTACTAAAGGAGAATCCACTCCCTAGATTCGAATACGAGACCTCTCGTTAAGATAAAGGGGTTCTTATCCCCAACCACAACCTTGTATGATTCTTGAAAATGGCTAACATATTCTGTTATAAAATGTTAAAATGTTTAGTACTTTGTAATATGAGTGTGTGAATTCTCTGTAGAAATGATATCAGACTTTAAAGAGCTGTTATTTATAAATTAGTTAGTGCATCTTGAATTTCAATTTTTTCAGTTTAAATTTTCAGAATAAAATATTTTAAATTATCCTGAAGTTGAAATTTTTAATTTAAAATATTAGAACAAAATAAATAATGACATATCTGAAAAAGGGTCCAAAGGCCTTTTGAAGGCTTTGCTATTAAAAATTCTCCAAGTTACTTTGAGTAAAACAAATAATGACACATTAAATGACTTGGATCTGAGCACGGGTTAGGTAAGACCATTAAATAAATGTTAATTTTTGAACTTGTTATTTTTTTAAAATAGAATATTTAGTTTACTTAAGAATTAACATTAAAATTAAAATTTTGAATAAGACAAATATATCTTTCTATGGAATATTCCCGTATTTTAGATAGAGATATTCGTATCCAAAATTCATTTCTATTTTTTTCGGGTTCAAATTTTACTTATGTCTATCTACCATATTAAATACACGAAGTCTTTTAGTAAAAATATCGTTCGTTTTTTTTTTATCCTTAAAAATAAATTTTATATTGGACAAAAAATTATAATTTAAATTAATTTTCTAATATTTAGAACTTTAAATCAACTTAAAATTTGGCCATTACATCATTCCTTATTGAACTAGTTAAGAAATACTAATAACACAGGACTTTAAAATTGATTAGAAATTTAGTATATATAAATCAAACAGTTGGTTTATAAGAATTTTCTTTTTCATTTTGTGTAAGCATGCATACAGATTGGGCACGTATATATCTGAATTTGATAAAGTAATTCAAAATTCCGTTTAATGTACATTTTTTCCAAATTAAATATTTAATATATATACAACAATTTTCTTGAAACATATACTTTCGTATGGGGTAAAATATGTTCATATTTAATAATTGCATAAGAAAGCGACACGTGGAACCGAAAGCAGAAGATAGTTAAACCCGAAGGCGATGATCTCGCTTGTCACGGGAGAGAGTGATACTCATAACAACAAACTTAATGCTTCCATCCGGTAGTATTCAATGAAGAATATTCTACAGCATTAAGTGCATGATTCGTTACAAAGAATATGACATGCACTATCCGCTGTTATACAACCTTCAATAGCCCTCATGTCACGACCCGGAATTCCCATTCTCGGGATCGTAATGGCGCCTAACATTTCACTTGCTAGGCAAGCCAACGTTAGAATAGCTTTATACCATTTTCAACAAATCAAAAACTGATGCCAATTAAACTGAAATAACTGTAATGGAACTAAAATAAAATGCAAAAACTCATAACGACCGAAATATCTAAATACAAACCAGAATTGGTGTCACAAGTGCACGAGCGGCTATAATAATAAACGTAATGTCTGAAAGAAAGTACACTGTCTGAAAAGAAGTAAAACAACTAGGATTAAAAAGAAGGGGACTTTAGGGCTGCGAACGCGAGCAGTTGTACCTCAAGTCTACGTCAAATGTCCGATCTGAGCTATCTACTGATCGCCACTAGGACTGACTCCAAAGTCTGCACAAGAAGTGCAGAGTGTAGTATGGGTACAACCGACACCATGTACTCTGCAAGTGTCGAGCCTAACCTCGACGAAGTAGTGACGAGGCTAAGGTGGGTTACTTACAATAACATGTATGCAGTATAATAATGATGACAGGAACGGAAATACAGGAAAATAAAGCAGTTAACTCATGACTGTAAACTCAATCCTCGAAAGCCAGTAAAATTAGAAATACCAAATCCTCAGAATCTCATAAGAAAACGCCGAAGCCAGCAGAATACAATAAAGAATACCAAACACATAAACCGTTGTCGCGCACAACCCGATCCCACCGTACAAACACGGTTTTTCCCTATTCCACCATGTCAATATCAATAATAACAAGTAAAAATATGTTGCGGCTCGCAACCCGATCCCACCATATAATTAGGGTCAATATTGTAATCCTCCCTTATTTCACCTTATCAATCCTCCTTTTTTCCACCTGTTGCGACGTGCAACCCGATTCCACCATATCAATATCAATTCTCCCTTATTACACTTGTTGCAGCGTGCAATCCGATAAATAAACACAAGTCAATAAATAAAATCAATTCAACAACTCGAACCACAAGAATCTCTACTATTAACGTATATGAAAGTATAATCATAAAGGAAATCTCGTACCAAATCAAGAATATGCTATAATTAATGCTAAGGAGCAAGATAAGTCAAACAAATGACAATTAAAGGGTACAAGTAGGTCAATTAAGGCAAGTAGCAATTAAATCAAAGAAATGGGAGAAACTAACACTTTTATAGGAGAATAATAACTGGCAAGTAGCAAATTAAGGCATAGGAAACAATTAAAGCATGTAACAGTTAAGACATGGAATAAAATAATTAATGAATTACGGAAAACATGGAAATAAGTATTTTGACGGCGTACATACACTAGTCACCTCATATATACACCGCTACACATGAATTTTATATAGCACATAGCTCAAGGGTTCCTAATCCTCTCAAATCAAGGTTAGACCCAACACTTACCTCGCTCCACAAGCAAATCAAAGCTCTATCATGGCCTTTCCTCTAAAATCCGCCTCCAAACTAATCGAATCTAACCAAAATTGACTCAATAACATCAAAATAATGCTAGAGAAATCAATTAAAATACATAAAGTTAAGATTTTTACACTTTTCCCAAAAAATCAACAAAAGTCAAACCCCGACCCCGCTTGGTCAAAACCCGAGATTCAGACCAAAACCCATTTACCTCGAGCCCGATTATGTAATTAATTTCAAAATCTGACCTCAATTTGAGGTATAAATCTCAAATTTACAAAAATCCCTAATTCTACCCAAATCCCTAATTTCTACCATGAAAATCCTAGATTTGATGTTGAAAACTTATGAAATGTAATGAGTAATTGAAAAAAAATGGATTAAAGTCATTTACCAATGAATTTAGGAAGAAAATCTCTTGGGAAAATTGCCTCTAGGGTGTTTAGGGTTGAGAGTTTGAAAGAAATGAGTTAAATCCCATTCTTCCCCTCTTTTACCAAGTGCAGATGTAGCTGTGATAGCTTGTTCGAAATTGGGAACATCAAAAATGCAAGAAAGAGGTCGAAATTCGAACCCTTCTCAAGAAGTCAGTCATCGAAATGCGATGTTTTGGTCACAAATGCGAACCCATGCCCTCGCAAATGCGGACCATCCCTTCGCATATGTGAAGTTTGCCCAAGAATACGCTGAGTTGCAAATGCGACTCTGTCTTCGCAAAAGCGGCAGAAGCAAGTTCACAAATGCGAACATTCACCTTGCAAATGCGAGATGTCCTCAGTCAGCCCATGCTCGCAAATGTGAATCCTTGTTCACAAAAGCCATGCGAGCCTGATCTCGCAAATGTGAAACCTGGTGCAGAGCACCAATAACAGAAGAGGCATCAACTATTCTATTAAGTCCAAAATCACTCCGTTGCCTATCCGGAACTCATCCGAGCCCCACGGGCTCCGAATCAAACATGTGCAAAAGTGTAATAACATCATACGAACTTGATCGCGTGATAAAAACACCAAAATAACATTTAGAACTATGAATCGGATACCAAAACAAATGAAATTTTCAAAGAAACTTAAGAACTTTTAATTTTTCAGCCAAACATCCGAATAACGTCAAATTAACTCTATTTTGCACCAATTTTTGCAAGTAAGTCATAAATACTGTAATAAACTTATACCAAGTTCCAGAATAGAAATCCGAACCCGGTATCAAAAAAGTCAAACTATGGTCAAACTTAGAAATTCTTTAAACCTTTAAACTTCCAGTTTTCAACAAATTATGATAAATCAAGTTAGGGACATCCACATTCGATTCTGGCATACGCTCGAGTCCCAAATCATTATACGGACCCAGCAGGACCGTCAAAATACTGATCCCGGTCCGTTTACACAAAACATTGATCGTAATTAACTCAAATAAGTTTTAAGGCATAATTTCACATTTTCATTAATTTTTTCATGAAAACCTTCCGAAAAAAGGACACGGACTACACATGCAAATCAAGGAAGGCTAAACGGAGCTATTCAAGGTCTCGGAATACGAAAATAAAGGGTAAAACTGTAAATGACCTATCGGGTCATCACAGCTCACAATTTCCATTAAAGATGAGTTTAATCCTAGGACCTTATTCCCTAGGTGCAACTATAAATAGTGAGCTTTACTATTATCGTAAAGGACATGAATTCTCTGACAAGAATAAATTTTATTCTATCAAAATCTCAATAACATTTTACTTTCTTGTTTATTTGCGTTGTTCTTACTGCTCCCGATAGCTCTGCGCCCAGAACAAAGACCGTTGACGTCTATTTCAATTTTAAGACTAAGTCTCATATTTATGTTTAATCCATCTATTATTTTCGGATCAAATTAACTCACTTGTTTATAAATCACATATAAATTCAACTGTAATTTTTTACAGGTAAATAATTTGGCGCTTACCGTGGGACATAGACAGTCGTGTAATTTAATTGATCCCTGCATATGTTATTAACTTGTTTGATTCTTTGTTCTTAGCAAAAATCATTAAAAATGGCAGATGATGGTGTTAACAACACACACAACGTTGAGACTCAAGGAAATCAGCCTCAACACATGGATTCAATCAGTGATACCCCCAACGAGGGGAACGACACCTCGCCGAACCACGATGGCCGATATCCGCGATATGTTCGGGAAGAAACTCCTGATGATGTTGAAGAATAGCACGTCATCGAAGCAATCAGGGTCTTTCAAGAGCAATAGGAAGCCATTATAGGCCACCTCACAAGGCAGGATTAGGTCATGGCAGAACTAAAGCAGGCATTGTCAGGCACTTCCAACAACACAAATGAGCGAGGCCCAGTTCTTCCCAGTGCTTCCATCAACCAAATGACGCAGAGGGTCGGCAACAACACCCCAAGGGGCGAGGTCGGCCTCGATGGGGCTGGGGTGGACAAATCCGGTCACAACAACGAGAGTGATCCCTTTAAAATTGAACTCATGCAATTTATGAGGGAAGTAAACGCTCGAATAGATCAAATTCCGGGTGCACCACCAGTGATTAAAGGGCCGGAATCAAAGAAGTACACATAATTGTTGTAAAAACCAAGCACGGCACCAGAGATGATCCCGAAGCGGTTTAAAATGCCAGACGTACCGAAGTATGATGGGACTTCAAATCCTCAGGAGCATATCAACACCTATACAACGGCGGTGAAGGGAAACGATTAAGCTCCCCATGGCATTGAGTCTGTTTTGCTGAAGAAATTTGGGAAAAATCTTACGAAGGGATCCCTGACATGGTATTCGCTTTTGTTAGAGCATTCCATAGACTCCTTTGAGATGCTCGCAGATTCGTTCATCAAGGCCCATGCCGGGGCCAGAAATTACAGGCCCAAAAGGCCGATATATTTAGGACTGCACAAGGAGAGTTCGAGTTGCTGCGGGAGTTTGTAACCAGGTTTCAGAAGGAAAGGATGTTGCTACTAGCCGTTCCGGACGAATGGGCAGCTGAAGCATTCACCAAAAGTCATAATCCGAGAAGTTTTGACGCTTTGCGGAAGTTGAAATAAAGTTTACTCGAGTTCCAAAGAATAACTTGGGTGGATGTTCACAGTCGATACTAGTCAAAAATAAGGATTGAAGATGATCAGATCAATTTTTCGGTGTCGGTTAAGGGTCGGGACCGAGAGAAGAATAAAGAGAAATTGAAAGACGATTTCGATACAGATCGACGATTTTCGAGGAGTCATTTTTGACCCATGAACGGGCCGAAGGACGTGGTAGAGGTTTCCGGTTGGTGGACAGATTCGCTACTAATAGGAGAACCAATTGCAGCCGAAACAGCAGGTCGTTGTGGAACAAGGAAATGTCATATTCTTCCTACCCTAGACTTTTTGAATACAACTTCAACATCAGCGTAGTGGAGCTGGTATCGGCTATGAGGAACAATAAAAAAGCATGGTTCCTGAAGCCAATGAGATCTGATCCCGGCCAGAGGATCCTAATTTATGGTACGAATATTATGGGACAAACGGTCACCAGACTGGGGACTGCCGGTATCTGCGCGAAGAGGTGGCGTCATTGCTGAAAAATGCCCATCTCAGGGAATTTTTAAGTGACCGGGCTGAAAACAACTACAGTCGCAATCGTGATAATGCAGAACCTTCAAAAGCATGAGAAGATCTCCCATTCCTGGCGATCAACATGATTTTCGGAGGGAACGAGATTAATGGGGTTCGGCAGCGAAAAAGACGGAGGTATAAGTGATCCACAGCAAAAGACTCTAGGAAGTTGCTAAAGACGACATAACTTTTATGGAGGAAGACGCGGATGGACTGCTACTACCGCATAACGGCACCATGGTAATCTCTCTTAATGTCTTAGATTTTAAAATTAAACATATTCTGGTGGATCTTGGAATTTGGCCAATATTATCCAATGGAGAGTGTTGAAGCAAGCCAAGCTCACTAGAAGTATCATTTCGGCCACAAAACTCCTCGCCGGGTTCAATCTAGCAAGCGTGAAAACCCAGGGAGAGATCTTGCCACCGACGAATGCCGAGGGGTGATGAAGACGACCCTTTTCGAGGTAGTGTATGGCGATATGAGTTACAATATCTTCCTGGGGTGATTGTGGTTGCACGAAATAAAGGTTGTGCCATCAGCATATCATCAGTTGCTGAAATTTTCAACTCCCGAGGGAGTTAAACAAATAAAAGGTGATCAAACGGTAGCAAGGAAGATGAATACAATCTCAGTCTCTAGTAGCAAAGGGAAGGAGCATGCGGCATAGCAATTACGGGAGCATGCGCCTATCCCGAGCCAAGCGAAGGGAACTAGGGGTAAGGCACAGAATCCTATCAAGTACCAAGGTATTTACAGGCACCAGAAGAGACGGATGCAAACAAAGTCCACAATGGAAGGACTTGAGCAAGTAGAATTATTCAAAAAATTCTTGGAGAGGAAATTCCACTTGGGAATAGGACTGCACAGCGAACTCGGGTTTGGACTTATTGAATTTCTTAAATTTAATGTCGATTATTTTGCAGGGTTGCATGTGGATATGACAGGTATCATGCTAGAATTGGCCATACGCAAGCTAAGCTTGGATCCTAGCATTCCTCCGGTAAGATAGAAAAAACATCCTATTGCCGAGGCCATAAATAAATTTGTCAAAGAAGAGGTAACTAGCCTGCTTGATATCGGTTTAATCCGAGAGATAAAGTATCCCAACTGGCTAGCTAACATACTAGTAGTCCCAAAGAAGAATAATAAATTTCGCATATGCATAGACTATAAGGACTTAAGTAAAGCGTGTCTGAAAGACTCGTTCCCATTGCCAAACATTGATCAAATGATTGATGCAATGACCGGGCATGAGTTAATGAGTTTCCTCGATGCTTACTCCGGGTACAATCAAATCAAAATGAACCCGGAGGATCAGGAAAAAACTTCGTTCATCACGAATTTCGGCACATATTGTTACAACATGATGCCCTTCGGGCGAAAGAATGCTGGAGCCATTTATCAACGGCTCGTGAACAAGATGTTTTAAAATCAAATAAGGAAAACCATGGAAGTTTACATAGATGATATTCTTGTTAAGTCTTTGAACGCAGGTGATCATCTCAACCACTTGTAAGAAACTTTTGACATCTTAAGGAAGCACAACATGAAGCTTAACACTGAGAAGTGTGCGTTGGTCTACTTAGCAGCCTCAGAGGTAGCGGTAAGTGCTATTTTAGTCTGTGAGAATGAAGGTATGCAGTCTCATATCTATTATGTTAGTAAAATTCTAACAAGAGTAGAAACTCGCTACCCAAATCTGGAAAAAATTATCCTTAGCTCTCGTAGCCGCTGCTCGAAAACTAAGGCCTTGTTTTCTATGTTATCCAATAGTTGTGGTGACCACATTTCCCCTACGGAATATCCTTCATAAATTGAACTTTCGAGGAGGATGGCCAAGTGGGCCATCGAAATGAGTGCATTTGGCCTATAATATAAACCTAGGAATGCGATTAAGTCACAAGGTTTAGCCGACTTTGTGGCCGATTTCAGTCCGTGACTATTACCTTTGGCAACAAAAGAAGCAGTGATGGTGTCAGAATCGACATCGGGAGTTTGAAACCTATTCACGGATGGGGCTTCCAATGTAAAAGGGTCCAGGTTCGGCATAGTACTAACCACGCCTTTGGGGAAAAGCCTAAGGTAGGCCATAAGAATGGCTCAACTGACTAACAATAAGGTGGAGTATGAAGCTTTGACTACAGAGCTCGAATTGGCCCGGGGACTAGACTCCGAGGTCATAGAAATCAAATATGACTCCTAGTTAGTGGTAAATTAGGTCTACAGGATCTTCGAAGCCAAGGAGGAATATATGCAACAATATGTAATGAAGGTTCAGGCTCTGCTTGCTCGGTTCTGGGAGTGGTCAATCACGCATATCCCCAGGGAAGAAAATGCAGAAGCAGATGCATTAGCTAACCTTGGATCGTCCACGGAAATAAAAGTATCGACTCCGGTACGGTCGCACAGCTTATGCACTCGGTACTGAACGCAGATAGCTATTACGAGGTAAACGCGTCTAATTTGGTCTGGGACTGGAGAAATGAAATTATTGACTATCTCAAACAAGGGAAACTACCTAAGGATCCTAAGGCATCTCGGGCACTATGAACTAAGGACGCACGATATAGTTTCAAAGGAGGTCAATTATACAGAAAATCTTTCCAAGGCTCGTTGGCCCGATATTTGGGAGACTTCGAAGCTAACTATGTTATGCGAGAAGTCCATGAATGGATCTGGGGGAATCACTCGGGCGGAGATTCCTTAGTACTAAAATTAATAAGGGCAGGTTACTATTGGCCCCGGATGGAACAAGACGCCAAAGCATATGTTCAAAAATGCGATAAATATCAATGCTATGCATCGCTGGTACATCAACCGGCAGAGCCACTGCACTCAGTTCTGTCACCATGACCATTCATAAGGTGGGGAATGGATATCATCGGACCACTGCCACTGGCCCCTAGTAAGGTAAAATTTCTTTTGATTTTAATTGACTATTTTTCTAAGTGGGTTGAAACAAGTCCTTATCAAAAGATCAGCGAACGTGGAGTGGTAGATTTCTTGTGGGAGAACATAATTTGTAGATTTGGGATACCAAAAGAAATAGTGTGCGACAATGGGCCACAATTTATAGGCGCAAAATCACAAAATTCCTCGAAGATTTGAAAATTAAGAGAATCACATCATCGCCTTATCATATGAGTGCAAACGGCCAAGCAGAATCAACGACCAAAGTGATCACACAAATTCTCAAAACGATATTGGAAGAAGCTAAAGGAAAATGGCCCGAAGAGCTTCCAGGTGTACTATGGGCATATCGAACAACAGCCAAATCAAGCACGGGGGAGACTCATTTTTCTCTTATATACGGGGTAGAAGCCCTGATCCCGGTGGAAGTAGGTGAACCTATGATGAGATATTTTCAGTCAAACGAAGAAGTAAACAGTGAAGCAATGTCAGTCAACATGGAGCTACTCGATAAACGCAGGGACTTGGAGCATATAAGGATGGCAGCTCACAAAGCAGTGAATAGAGAGATATTATATTCGAAGAACCAATCTCCGTTATTTCAAAGTAGGAGACTTGATTTTAAGGAAAGTAACTTAGAACACCCGAGAACTCAATGCGGGAAAGCTAGGTCTGACGTGGGAAGGCCCCTACTAGGTTTCAGCTGTCACCAAGAAATGGTCATACGAGTTAGAGATTCAAGATGGAGAAAAGTTGCCAAGAAACTGGTGTTGATACCCAATTTTGCTCTCATATTTTTCAAATAAGTATATATACTTTCAAAATATTATTTTGCATCATTACTTAATTAAAAAGGGTTATACAAGTATTTTCTATAATTTTCCATAATTTTTAGAGCGTTACAATAGTTTTCCTTGCATTTAAATTAATTGATTATTTATTATCCCTTTAAATTATTTTATGATGGCTTAATTATCCAAATTTATTATTTGTATCCATATATATGCTTCATAATATTTTACTTTGTCTTATATAATTATATTTATATTTTAAATATATTTTACAAAATTTCGCGATAATAGTCCATATTCTATACATAATTATATTTATTATATTAATCTTGCTAAAATACCATTTTATATTTTTTATAATGTTAAGTTATTATTTTAATCAATTTATTGCATAAGTAATATTTTATTATTTATTAATTATTTTTATTTAAATAATTTCGTGTATTTAATTTGTAGCCCAAATTTGGAGCCAATTCCGAACCAATTTAATGGCCCAAGCACCCGCACCTTAGACCAACTTTGATTCTGTATTATCTTTATGTTTCTGACATGATACACTTACTATCAAGCCCTATGGGTCTGATTCAGAGAGATGTTTTTACTATTTTTTTTTCTTTGTTTCAAACTAGGGTTTGCCTAATTCTTCTTAAATTGATTTTAACAGATTTTGCATGTTATTCTTCCTTTTCTTTAATTTACTATTTTTCCTTGTTTGTGTGTTTTATTTTGCTACTATATAAACCCTTCCCCAGTTTCCCCTTTGGAAGGACTTTAATCACCTTACGAACTAGTCTCTCGCTCTCACTTATTCTATACTACTCTGAAATTGAACTCTTGTCCGGCTGAAACCGAAGGCCACCGGATATGGTTCACCTTCCTCCAGTGCAAGCACTGCTCGGAGTCCATTTTAAGGCTCTTGTGAACTTTGAAGCACTGGGGAGTTGAGATTATTACTGGTCTTCAATAATCACAATTATTCCTAAGATTTTTGAGTTCTTCATCCGTTGTTTAGTTTGTCTGCAATTGGTTAGTGCCCCATACTCTCGCACTTCTATTTCTTTCTGTTCGTGTTTGTGTTATATGCATCAGTGCTATTTGGATTTACCTGAGTTAATTTCAATGTTATGCCATGTATACAATCCTGTTTGTTTTAGTACTACTCTGTAGTTCCACTAGCTTCAATTCTATGCAAGTCCTGATCTTAACTCATATGTAGATACTTAAGTTGATTTATGATGCCTGCCTGATTCGTAATTGAAACCTGAGTGATGGCTGTTGAACTTTGTACTACAACCTTTAGGAAACCATGTTCCTGCTCAAAATTTCTCTTTTCATGTTGAGTCATGGATGCATAATGGACTATTTCTCTGCAAGTCATATGACAGTGCTATCTGAATACTTAGCCTAATATGCTAGCCTGAATGCATGCCCATTATGTGTGTCCAACCTGAACGATTTCTAATCATTATGTCTAGGAGTAGTTGGTTACTTATACCTGTTTCTATTCTAAGTTTGGTTTCTTACCTTTTTATCTACTATTATGATAATCAACTCATGCCAGAATGTGTTCTAATTCCTGTTGAGACATCCATAATCAATTTTATCTTTCCGGAGTTCTACTGTTAGCTATGATATGTTCCCATGCTATATGTAACCCTATCGTGTGCTTTTGTTTGACTTGCTCAATTCTATGTTCTTCATAATTAGTTGAGACCTTTAGAGTAAATCTCATAACCAACATTTTTTCCTAAATTTGGCCAACTAATACAAGGTTTAATGCTTTCATGTCCTATTGATGTGAAGTTGACATATTTTTGTTTTCTATAAGTCTTTCTGTTATTGTAACTGACACTCAACATGTTAAAGTTTTTTCATTCTCAACGAAATGACTGCTCGATCGTGAACCTGCTCTATTATGTGTTTTCACTAGGCCTTCATGTTAAAACTTTCATGTAGCGGCTATGCTCTACTTGTTCTTGTCTATGACTCTATTAGATTTCTGTTTAAATCTCATGTCTAAAGTTCTTTTAGGCTAATCTTGAATCATTTTACTTTTGAAACTCTTTGGAATAGTTCACTATCTTGTGATCCTTTAGTTTTGTCTCTGAGAAAACAAGCATGAACCTTCCTTGTAAACTTACCAGTATTTCTATGATATTGTCTATGTACTTTGGCTAGAACTGTTGATTAGTTATAATTTTAGGAGTTAAGTAACTAAGTCCATGAGTGGTCTGTCACCTCTGTATGGTTAAGTTTGGCATCCATTTGGCTAAGTAAGTCATTCGTTGGGCCTGGTCTTGGGCCATATGTGTTGTTGGACCTGGGCATTGGATTCAGGAAGATTCTACTGTCCTTATGAGCCTGAGATTTGGGTCTGTTGGTTGGTGAGGCTGCTAAAAGCCCAGAAATTCACTAGGTTATTTTATAGCGGACCTATACTATTTGATGGGGGCTTGTGCTTGTTTCAGCCTGTATTTTTATCATCTTTGAGTTTGTATAGTTCCATTTTGGTCCTATAACTTGTAATAATGAATAATTGAGGTGTTAGTGAAATTGGGGAATGGGTGTACTTTGTTCTTGCATAAAGGGTAGAGAACATGCATGAATGGTCTACTTGCTTTAATTGCTATCTTGTTAACTTGCTCTGCTTCTGGACACTAGTAGAAATCATGTCTATAGGAAATCACACACTTCACTCAACTTGTCTAATACTTGACATTATTCAAATCATGATTGTTTGACTAAATATTTTACCCGCTCTCATGTCTACTTCTGTATGATTATTAGATAGCATGCTTTCCGGGTCATAATAATCCATACCTTTGTTAATACTCATTTAGATACCATGACTATAGGGTCTTAACTAATTAATTAATCGGTTGTTTCTGTTGCTTTATTATACTGCCACCTAGATAGCATGCCTATAGGAATAAGTATGATAAAAGCGAGTTCAAATACCACCTATTAGAAATCTTGCCCATAGGATATTGTTATTCACCTAGAAAGCATGTCTATAGAATCAAATGCTGGTAATTCCGAGTTTTAATAGCTTTCACTACCCATTGTGCAAATAATTTAGAAATCATGACTGTAGGACAATGTCACTTGCCTAAAACGCCTATTTATAAAATCAGCATTAGTAATTCAGAATTATGAGATTATTTTCACTGCCTATTTAAGCAAAACGATTAGATATCATGCCTATAGGACTCGCAACACTCAAATCTGCCCATATGTTAGTCTACAGCAATACCTGAATAATACTGGGATCTACAATAACATAGAAATCATGCCTATAGGACTTAACGATTCTAACACGTCTTAATATCATCTACTGCCTAACCAGAAATCAGTCTGCGTGCTTTCCTGTTTAAGTGTGGAGGTTACTTGAGCCTTTTATTGCAATTATATGCAGACCTATCTGTTTTTTGATTGTCACCTAGTTTTATCATTTTGAGCACCTGAGTTGAGTCTAGAACTACTAAGTAGTACGTCTAAAGCCTCCCGGGCCACAGGCATGAGATGGATAATGCACGCATAGGGTATGACTTAGAGATGAATTAGAACGCCTTTAAGTAAACAACTTCAACATAGTAATTGGGTAGCAGGAGATGACAGTCTGTGCCCGCTGAATAATATGAGCAACTCCTACCTTAAGGGAGTTGCGAAGTATTATTTATGTTGCACGGGATGATCCTTTAGGCTAAAAAAAACTTAGGATCCCCTCTTTCCCTTATATTTTTGCTAAAGGATTTAGTCATTACGCAGTTGTAGTCTTTATGATCTTTAAAACTTTTATCAATTATTCATATAGTTTAATGATATTTTTCCTTACACTGGTTTATGTCATAATAAGACTTTCAATTTTCATATCTTTCCTTACTTATATGCTCGCCTAGTTTAATCACAAAATCCACATAGTTTAAAGTTCGGCTGGGACTCACAGTTATGGACCTCGAAGAGTGCCTGACACCTTCTCTTTGAGGTAATTTGAACCCCTACCCGATCTTTGGTGATACGGACTAGTTAAACAAAGTTACTTGCAAATAGGTGCTCTAACGCGCCTCAAAATCATTAGGTGGCGACTCTTCTCTTTTAACACCCTCATTTAAGAGAGTTGTCATGTGTCGAAACCCACTTTCGCGAGAAAACGGGACGTGATAACTGGAGCGTGGCATACCTCAAAAGATGCTATTGTTGATGAACATCACCTGTATGAAAAGTATGTGTCTCTTTTTTCCTTCGTTCGATTTTTGTCCCAATTGGGTTTTTCTGACAAGGTTTTTTAACGGGGCAGCAACAGAAAGCATACTATGGAGGAAGTTTCAACAGCAGCAATAAGATCTTTTAATGACAAGGCATACAAGCAAAGAACCACTACGGAGCAGTTAGATACTTTTTTGCTCGATAGAAAAGTTCCTACCGGGAAGTTGAGTTTGCTGTCGAACAGAGATTCACAAGTGCAAGCCACTGGGGAATTGTTAGATAATCTTTGGCTCGATAGCATAAATTCCTAAAGGGAAGTAAAGTTTGTTACCGAACTGAAGAATATAGCAATTCACTAGTGGAATCCTCGAAGGCGTAAAACTCCCAGTGATCTAATTCACATTCTTCGTATTCGAACACGAGGGGGAATGGTATGAAGATATGGCAACAGTGACTGCCATTTTGACCGGTATACGAAACTCGGAAACATAGTTATATCATCAGGACCGTGGACTGCATGGCTAGCCACGTAGAAATAAGTTGTACAAGTTAGCCACAAGAAATGGTAATTTCTTTTTAGCACAACGAATGCTTATGTACTTTTGGAAATGGAAGGAATAAAGTAAATCCATTTTATTTCTATCTTGTTTCTTGTCTGAACGATGTATTGATTATATCATTTGAAAGTCAAACAAGTACTTCAAATGCTAGTACCATAATGAACAGTAGACGTCCTCTTCAAGAGTATCGTAAACATAAGAGGGCCCTCTCTTATTAAAACCCTTACATTAAAGGGTTGATTTCGGAAGAACTTATGCCTAGAATCCAAATACTTTCTGGGGAAAATACACCTAAAGTCTTGCATGATCAGACGCAATATTAAAACTTGCACAAACGCTTAAACGAAAAATGATGCAAAGAGAAAACTTGCGCAAATGTTTAAACAAAAGTACGTAGAAAGGGAAACTTAGACAATACTTTAATGCAAAAGTTCTTAATAAATGTGCCAAAAGACACCAATGCAAAAATTTGAAAATAAAATCAAGAACTAAGTTGCTGCATCCCCGGAACCCGGAGGAAGAGAAGCATCCGCGCCCCCATGAGAAGTGGGTAGGTCGCCGCCGGTTCGAGATCTTGGCCTTCGTCATTTTGGCCTTCAGCATCTTCGCCTTCCGACTCCTCTTCAATTCCTTAGAACTCAAAACCGGAACCAAAAGAATCAGTAGTATTGGGCCTGGCTGGAAAACCCCTTTTAGCAACTGACTCCAGCTCACGGGCTTTAGCAATTTCGGCATCAAAGTCAATGACACCCACTTTAGCCTCTTACAAGGTTTTTCTCCTCATGTTGTACATCGCATATGTTTTTCCAACAATGAGGGAAGCCGCTCCGCGCTTGAGTTCTTCTTTAAGCTGGTCAACCTCAGCAGAAAGGTTTTCCCTCGCGGATCTAATGAACTGAAGGCTGACATCGAGATCATGGACAGTAGAGATGAATAGTCTATTACGATGAATGGTATTCTTATGCTTGTCCTCCAATTGGGCATACTTCACCCTGGCAGCAACAAGTTTTTCAGTTTTAGAGTTCAAGGCCACCTCCAAATTGGTCAATCTTTCAGCGGAGGCAGCCTCATGATTGGATGCAGCAAGAACGGCATTATGGATTTCAATATATTTTGCCCTAGCTTCTTCAAATTGATCCTTCAACGGGGCGACTTCTTGACTAAAGGTCTCCACTTCTTCTTGCTTTGCTGCAACCGAGCCTCCAGCACAACGGCCTCAGCTGCTCTAGCTTCCAGCTTTGAGAGACGAGCAACAGTTTGGTCCCGCTGGGCCAAAAGTTGATCCGGCTCGGAGGTAAGTTCCTCCTTATCTTGAATCAACCTTTGGAGGCCCTCGAAAGCAAAGAAGTTGGCTTGCAAAACGAAAAATGTAATTTCAAAATCCTACTATATCAAAGATAGAAGATATAACGAAGGAAATGAAGAATATATCGCTGCAGCGTTGTGCATAGCATTGTTCAACAAACACTTTCCCGATAGGGCTTGTATATTTTCCCTATCTATTTCTGAAGCCAAAGGCTTTAGATAGTTTGCAAGTTCCACCGGTTGGGACAGCATGTGGCATCCAGTAAAGATCGAGATAGTAACGTTCCTCCTCCTTTGCGGATCTTCTGAGGGGGAATCATGATTTTACCCCAAGCTCCCATGAACTGGGACTGAACGAGAGGGACATCCTCTTCTCGGGAAGTTGCGGCCGGTGGAGATGATGTAGCAACTGCTGACGCAAAGGAAGAGTTGGTGAAGAAGGAGATAAAGCTGATGGCATTGAAGGATGAGAAACGGCTGCGGCAAGCGCAGTGCTAGTTGTTGGTTGCTCATCAACCGAAGACGGCAGTGACCCGGTGTTACAACCCATATTTGCATATGTTAGATTACACCGTAAGTTAGTCTACATAGGTCCAAGAAGAGATTATCGTTGAGATGAAAAGAATTTAGTCCTATTGGTCTTAAATGATACAACGATGTTGTAACTCGTATTTTCGGGTAAATCTAGAGGTGATTAATATTACCAAGAGGAATGTTTTAAGGTATTTGAATCGTATAATATCCGTTTCATAAGTCTTGAAGTCAAACGAGTTATGAAACAAAAGTCAACAAAAGTTGCCGCAACTTACGTTCATAATTTTACTCATACTTTAGGTCAAATGTCACTAAGCTTTTCTCCCAATTTACTTGTAATTACGGGGTGATATACCCACCAAATTAAAGTTCTATGAGTCTATTTTCTAACACATTAAACCTTTTGTAGATACGATCTCCGAGGTGAGAGATATTCGCGTTTTCGCAAGACTGCGCCAAGCAGCTCTCTGTGGATCCCACATAGGCGGTTAAGACTTGTAGATGTATATAACACGCCTCAATATCGTTTTAAGTCATTATTTTTCAGTATATTCAGAACTTAGAACCCTAAGAATACTCTCTCAAGGTTCTCTCATGATCCAAGACTAAAACAAAGGGCAAACAACACAAATTAAGTGTCGGGAATCCCGTGGCGCTAGTAAGTTTCTTGTTCTTCTTGTTGTTGCTGATTTTTGTGTTGTTTTAGCTCGTGTGGGAGGTTGTTTTAAGTTTTTTGTGTTCTTTAAAATACTCCCTCAAGCTTTAATATCAACCTTAGGTGACTTCAAGCCTTCTAAAGTGATTCTAGTGCCGAAAAACCCTAATTGATTGCTAGCTTCGCTTCCTTGTTCTTGTGGCAGCATTAGAGGGATATTTCGTGGTCAATTAAGGTCAAATTGGAGTTTTTATTTCTTTTTAAAGGTAAGGAACCTATTACCCTACATGTATTTAAGATTTATCCAAGTTACGGCTAAGTCGTTGAAGCTAGAACTTGTGAGATATATGTCGAAAGGCTTGCTAGTAATGTTGTTGGTTGGTGGACTGTTTTGGGAGGCTCAATATGATTATTATTGATGTTGTTTGGGCTGTTTGGTGATTGCTTTAACTTTTTGGAAGTCATATAAATAGGGGAAGTGCTGTCCGTTTTATCGTAAAATAGGTTACAGTTGATACATAATAGTTATGACACTTAAAACGATAACGATAGTGTCATTTCTCTTATTATAGACTAAGGAGTCATGGAATTTTCATAGCTTGAGATTGGGCAGTATATACAAGGTACGTGAGGCTATATCTTTCCTTCTTTTGCACGACTTTGATCGTGCGTAATATAATGAACGAGCTTCCAAAGAAACTTCACTCTTAGAGGCTAGCAGTACTTACATTGTTTCCCTTCTTGGGGAACGATTAATGTTGATGTTACTTCTCTTATTCTTATGTTATCAATGTTGTTGGTACTTCCTGATTCTTATAAGATTCTTAACAAAGAGTTAATCCTAATAAACGTATACGGATGATACCGACCTTACGTCACTCCGAAAGGTTCAAAATGTGATTCCAATGAGTCCAGCACGCATCATATATATGTATCTATTTTACTCTACTGATCCGCGCTATAGCCGGCCTGGTACGGCACCTATTGTGCAACCAATGGTCAGTTGGGTCTTACCGAGCTCCACGTGGCCGGGTATGATTCTACCGAGCCTTATGATGGTCGGGTACGTTTTTACCGAGCCTATTAGGGCCGGGTAAGATATGATGATAATGATGTCCACAGAGGCGTATGTTTTAAAAGTTTATGTGTGTATATATATATAT
>MCJB01026409.1:127202-197973 GCA_002018475.1 Nicotiana obtusifolia
TATATATATATATATATATGTATCATGCATTCATGTCAGTAGTCCTCAGAGGTACCTAGATGTTACAGGTTGTATATTCTCTATCCCTTTTTACATTATTGTTCTTACTTATGCTTTCCTGCCTTACATACTCAGTACTTTATTTGTACTAACGTCCTTTTATTTGTGGATGCTGCATGTCGTGCTGCAGGTCCTGATAGACAGGTGGGCGAAGCTCCCCCACCATAGTAGGCTGCTTAGTTCAGCCGTTATTGGTGAGATACCTTCTCCGGACTTGCAGTGGTCTTGGTATGAATTTTTGTTATAGACGTTATGGGTATGTCGAGGCCCTGTTCCGACAATGTTTCAGCACTTATGTTCCTTTAGAGGCTCATAGATAGGTGTCGATTCATGTATAGTTTGGATTGCCTTGTCGACTAATTTTTGTTGTGTAGTCTCTCATGGCAGCTTGTCAGCTCGTACCTTATATGTAGCTTCATGATAGCCTTGTCGGCTCATGATATATATGTTCATGCCATTATTTGTCATTGTTGGTTGTTTAGGATTCATGTCTACCATTTATAATAATCTCATCGGCCCTTATAAGAAAGGTTAGATAAAATGTGCATTGGTGCTCGGCAAGTATGGCCCGGGTGCCAGTCACGGCCCTCCTGCTTGGTTCGTGACACACAGTACCCAACTTCACGATACCGGGCACAGCAATTGGGATCCAGAAGCAGGAGTTAGCATTTTCCACCATCTCATACTCCTCTATAGTGCTCAAGGATCGTCCTCGCTTAGTGTAACTAACTCAATAGATTGAGCAAACTGTTGAGCTGAGGAAGGTCGTCGTCTTCTATGTAATGAAACCCTCTCCTCGCTGGCTTCACCATCATCATTAATCATTACGATGTCTATGACTAGCCCGGGCGGGGGGCTCATCACCACAACTTCGGAGACGACTTAGGAGCGGCATTCTTCGCCTTTTTTTCCCCTGCCGCAGAGGAACGTCCTCTTTTTGGTTGCTTGTTCTCTAGCTGGAGACTCCGAGAAGAAGCACTCACACCAAAAGCAGGCCTAGAGACACATGTCTGTGTAAAATCCTCCTGCAACAGCCTCGCCGCATAAGTAGGATTAGCCAAAACTTCCTTTTCGGGGACAACAACTGAGCCCTGGGGTAGACTTGAATCTAACAGGAGAGAAAGGTTAAACAACTTCCTTATACGAAAATGTAAGAACATGGTGAGTTTGACTTACCATGATTTTTGGCCTTCCGCCCGTAATTTAGGGCCAATTCTTTCCACGTAGGGGTCTCGGGCGCAGTAACGTCCAAAATTTTCTGAACCCACTAGTCCAAGCCTTCAACCCTGGGTGGAACCCACCGAGCCGCTGAAAGAAGAAGGGTCAATAACAATATGGAATGATCTTAAATGGAAGAAAAGATAAATGGTGAATTTACAAATGCAGTTCCATAATTCTGGAAAGGATGAAGCCGTAGCCGAATTGATGTCACTAGTGGCGACTGAAACGAACAGTTCCATCCACCCACGATCGTTGTCATCATCCATGCTGGATAGCAGAGCATGGTGGCTGCGCTTGCTGAAGTTTATCATTTCCTCGCAGAAGATCTTGGGGGAATAGAGGTTCATCAATCGAGCTAGAGTTAACTCTTCGCACGTCTCCTGGCACAAGCGCTAAAGACAAGCGACTGTCCTCCATACAAAAGGACTTACCTGTGCCAAGTACACCTAGTAGCAGATTAACTCCACGAGTCAAGCTCTGCACTCAAAAAAAAAGGGTCCAAGGTGAAGGGATATGTGTAAAAATATGTAAAATCCTTTGGGTAAGGTTATCCGCTTCGCCAGGTCGGGAGCGATAATGCCTAAATCTTCACAGTGGCAGTCTTCCTTCATAGCAGGAATACTGGAAGGACAGATGGAAGAAGGATATACGCTAGCGGTCCACGTACGAGTGTGAGCGAAAATATACTTCTCTTTAAAGTCTTTGGTGGTGACAAGACTCTTTAGGATGATCGAGCTCACCGTAGGAGAAGCAACATCATCAGCTTTACCTTTGTTCTTTGAAGAACTAGGGTTTCTGGAAGAAGAGGCCATTTTTATCATAAAGGAGGGAAGGTTTCTCTCAAGAAGAAGATTAAAGGAAGGTTAAAGACAGAGCATGAGTTGGGTAAAGAGAGTTTGAGAAAGTGTAGAGAATTATGAAGTGCTAATGAAGAGGTTTGATCCGTATAAGTAAAGGTATAAGCGGCTAAAATAGTGGCCATAATTGCCTCAATAACCACAAAAGTGATGATAAATCATGGGATGACGCTTGTTCGGGGCATTAAATGTGGAGAGACATGCGTCTAATCAACCATCATAACCTTTTAGAGGGAATTAGGGAATTTTCTGCCAAAAAAGGTATTTCTACCAACTTCCCGGCGATACAAGGTTATGGCATCGGAAAGTAGGGGGACTATCTATATGGGGTAAAATATGTTCATATTTGATGATCGTATAAAAAAGCGACATGTGGAACCGAAGGCAGAAGATAGCTAAACCTGAAGACAACGATCTCGCTTATCACCGGAGAGAATGATACTCATAACGACAAAATTAATGCCCATATCCGGTAGCATTCAATGAAGAATATTCTATAGTATTAAGTGCATGATCCGTTACAGAGAATATGGATTCACTACATGTCGTTACACACCTTTCAATGGCCCTCATAATTATCATTAAAGAGGAGCTTAATCCTAGGACCTTGTTTCCTAGGTGCAGCTATAAATAGTAAGTTCTACTATCATTGTAAAGAAAACGAATTTTCTGACAAACATACACTATATTCTATCAAAGGCTCAATAACATTTTACTTTCTTGTTTATTTGTGTTATTCTAATTGCTCCCGATAGCTCTGCGCCCAGAACCAAGATATCTGCTGTCTATTTCAATTTAAGGCTAAATTTTATATTTCTGTTTAATTCATCTATTATTTTTGGATCAAATTAATTTACTTGTCTATAAAACACGTATAAATTCATCTGTACTGTTTTACGGGTAAACACTGTCATTACAATGTAATTCATATTTTGGCGACCTATAAATTTTAACTCATTTTGATCAACTAAAATACATACGAAAACTTTAAAGGCTATTTTTTAAAAATATTTAACTCACCGTTAGATATTTTTCGCTTAGGGTGGCAAATAAGTCGAGCTGGACCCCAAGCGAGCCAAACGAGCTGGTCTCGGGTTTCGTGGTCCCGGTCCTTAAATAAACAGGCTAAACGATCCCAGGTTAAACGTGCTTTTGTAGGAACCAGCCCACTAACTCATAGTCCCGGGCTAAACGGGCAGGGCCAGCGGTCCGAACGGGCTAAATGGGCCCAACGGCTATGCAATAATTTTTTTAATTAAATAGACGTTAGAGATAAAAAGAAATTAAAAAACATCAGGCAATGCCTTGTAAATTTATTATAGAATTGTGACCTAATTTTTTTAATTCAAATATAAAGACAAAAATATTTGTAAAAAAATGTTCAAAGCAATGCCTTGAAATTTTATTTTTAGCAATAAAAAACATGACAATATCTTTCTTAGTTGAGAAGAATAAGGAACAAATCAAAATGTGCCAAAATACAAGTTACAGAATACATACTAATATTTGTTCATACAAGTTACATGCTATCTCTTACAAACATCATAAATCCTTCAAGGTTCAGAGAAAGTTCTGTTGATGGTGGCGGAAAAGTAGCTTGGTCATTGCCGCTTCCATTGTCAGGCGAAGCAGCATCTTCAGCAAGTTCAGCAAGTTCAGCTGGCATTTTTTCGTAAGCTTCGTCTACCTCTAGTTTTGATTCAGCAAGTCCAAAATTTCTTCTTTTCGAACGGATCCAATCTCTGGAAAGTACTGATTTTTCCAAGCTCTCCCTCATAGACGCTCTATAATCACCGATTTGAAGTCTTCGATGCCACATTTGAAGTTTGAATAGTTAAAATATCTCGTGCCATCCTTGAAATAACTGGAAAGTATTTTTCTTTGTCCTTTCACCATTGCAAAACATTAAGGTGCCGTCGGGATTCACTTCCTCAAGTTACTGCGATAAATAAACTTCAAGCTCATTTGGTTGTGAAAAATCATTACTATTAGAACCAAAAGAACCCCTAAACCCTACCCAAACACTAAGTCCTCTTACTCCCGCAGTTCTTTTAGAAGATTGAGAATCAGAAGAAGAAGGAGTTGGAACATTTGGTTTAGCATGATTTAATACAACTTGATAAGCATTATAATAGTTTCAGCATTTGTTCTAATTGAGATTATTGCTTCCGGATGTTTAGGCAACTCATCATTTTCAAGTGCTAAACCATTATAAACAATTTCATACCAAGATTGACGACCTCCTAATTTTATACAAGGATTTAACAAAGCAACAACACCATAAATAGGGGGAATAAGGAAAAATATTTTTTAAACTTTTTTCTCATAGAATCAATATCAAGTTGACAAATTTCCCCACCCTCTGAAAAATGAGCAAACAAATTTGCAAGTTCTGCAATATAAACTAAACAGTTAAAATATTAGGATAATATTGCCCAGAAAATTCTTTTATAGCAATATGAAATTTTTCTAAAAAATCAACAAGTATTTTAACATTAGCCCAATCCCCATTCGTAAGGTAATCGTCATCATCACCTACATGTGCATTAAATGTTGATTTATGGGATTTCTATATTCATATGCAACAACCAAACTTTCATACATGTAATTCCATCTAGTTGGACAAGGTTTAGGAACCTTTCTTTCTCTTTAGGCCACAATCATTGCATCTTTTAAAATATTTTCTAAGTCTACTTCTACGGTCTGAATGAAAAAGCCAGTTAAGAACCATTTTAACCTTTTCAATTTGAATATTTAAAATTCGCATACCATCACCCACAATTAAATGATAAATATGACATATACATCTAACATAAAAAATATTACTAAATGCAAGATATAGCATAGTGGTAAGCAAGTCTATAGCATTTGTGCTATTAGTAGCATTATGCATTGAAACCGACATTATTTTTCACTATTGCAAAAATATTTGCAAATATCTGTAACTGTGATAGCAATAAACTGCCTTGTATGCTGTGAAACGATTTGCATTATCCAATCCTCACTAATCCAATGACATGTAACAATAAGATAATTAGAGTCGTTGTTACTTTTACCAATATTAGTTGTAATAGCAACACGACAATTTATATGAGTAAATAAATAGCGAAAATATTGTTCATATTTATGCTTATATTTATAAATATCACGCTTTATGGTTGTGCGAGGAAAAACTTTATAACTAGAATTATGATTTTTTCTAATGTAATGCACAAACGCAAGGTTAGAAGGAAAACTATAGGGTAAGCACATAACAATTACCAATTTTGCCAATTCTTCCCAATCTTTTCTTGGATCATAATAAAATACCACCGGTAACAATGTTAATTCCCGGTTGAAATTTATTTGAAGTGGTGGTAGGGTCAGTCTGACTAGGACTAGGTGCACTTTTCCCCTCGTCCAAAACTTTCATATGAAGATATTCGACGTTATCATTAGGATTTTTTTTTATATGTTTAGCCAAAGATCCCGTCCCCGGCCGCATTCCCACATATTTAAAAGTTAAATTTAGACCACAAGTTTTATACTTAGCCTTATTTTTTGAAACTAGTTGAGTAAAAAATGGCCAAAAAGGAGATGTTTCCTGCCGTTTGGTAGGTTCTCTAGAAAAAGTAGGGGCAGTCGGGAGTATCAGATAGGTCATCATTTGGATTAGCAGGGTTATCACTAGTTGGGTCAATATCAGGAGCATGACTAATACGTGTATCATCTTCTGGTTGAGTTTCATCAAGATCAATTTCCTCATCATCATTTTCATCAATAGTATTATAATTATTAGAATAGAGAGCATTCATTAATTCATGGTCTAAATGTTCATCGGGTGCAATATTAGGGCAAAATTTAGTGTCGCTAAATTGTAATAAACTATTATCGATATCAAGAATAGCAGGTGTAGGACATTTATGGCGTTTGGTTCGGGGAGCGGAGGGCAGGGGAGGAGGAACAACAGTACCAATAGATTCGCCAGTCTTGGATTTTTCTTTATTCTTATTTTTACCAAAAATATTTCTTAAGTAAGACATCTTAATTAATCAAGTAATAGCAAATAAATAAAACAAACAAAACTATAATATTAAGACTTAAGAATTGGAACGAGTTTATCGAATTGACGAACAGCTTGTTGAAAATTAATTATCGTTGAAGACTTGAAGCCATCAATTCACCAACTTCACATTTGTTCGCAAATTGTAACAACCTCAATATTTTTTGACTATTTTTTAGAATAAAGTAAGTAATAGTAGCAACCTCATAATTTTTTCGCTATTATTTTTTAAAAAGTAAGCAATTCTAGCAAGTATAGAAGAAAATTAGAGAGAGATTTGGATAGATTAATAATGATTTTGTAAGGAAAATGAAAGAATGAGGGGGTATTTATAGTAAAAAATAGGGAAAAAGTGTAATAATAAAAAGTTTGGGGGTAAAAACGAGTCAGGGAGTTAAATGACTATTTTTAAAATATCCAAGGGCTATTTTTTAAAAACCCAATGACGTCTTTTTTCAAAAGCCAAACGGCTCTTCTTTTTTTCTTTTTTTTTCCTTATATCCGTTGGGGCCGCCAAGGGACCGGAAACGGGTCCGGTCCTAACGATTTCAAAGCTAAAAATCGGCCCACGAGCCAACCTATCACCGGCCAAATGGTCCAAGTCCGTTTAGCCCGTTTAGCCCACTTAGCTCTCAATCCCAGGCCGCTCCGGATCCCCTCCGACCCAGTTGCCAGCCTTTGCTTATCTAGTCACTTATGCATTTTTCTTTCGTAGGAGCTATAAGCAACCTCTTTATTTTATACTTTCAAAAGATTAATTTTTATTTTTTATTATATGATAAATCATAGTCATAAAAGTATTTTTTTGTTATTTGTTTTTTTTCGATATTACAACACAAATAATAAAAAAAATCACAATTTTTTTTCATGGCAGAATTTTATTTGAGTCACTTATTAAGCAAGCTAAATGAAATCTACAAACATATTTTTAGATATATCATTTTTTATTTTATAGCTCAAACATATTTTTTAATAATACTTACATTTTTAAAAAAAACAATTATTGATATGAGGAACATGTGCAAACCTTAAGACTAGTTTTTATCTAAAAAGACTAAGGTTTAATTTTTTTTTGAAATGGTGACTAATACTTAAGAATATCTTTCTAATTTTTTTCTGGAGAAACTTATATTTTATTATTCCCCTAAATAGCATAAATGTAATGATCTTTTAAGGATAGTGACTTTTCACGTGTAGACATATCAAACTCCATTACAATGTGTTGGAAATTATTTTATATTTTAGTTATAAATATTTTTAACCAAATTTTATTTCCTCGTTGAAAATACTAAAATATACTAGTAAATAATACTGAAACGGGTCAAAATTTTGAGTATCCTAAAATTAGGGCATATTTCACTGGAGAATTGCTTTCGCCATTGAAGATGACGAGAATTTCTCTGCTGCGTTACTTTTGCAAAGGTATCTCATGATTTGCTATTTCACGTCCTTGTTCGGCAATTACAATCAGAGATTATTCTTCTTCTCAGAGCAACACATCTATTTCTCCGGCAAAGGGTAAACGTGGGATAACTTGCAGGTTTGAGAACGTCAAGTGCTTAGATGATGCTGTGAGTCTTTTCCGTCGAATGGTAAGAACGCAGCCTCTTCCTTCGGTTCTTGATTTCTCGAAATTATTAAAGACTATGGTAAATACGAAGCATTACTCTGCTGTTCTTTCCCTTTTCCTAGAAATGCAGAAATTAGGCATCCCAATTGATGGTTCCATCTTGAGTATCGCGATCAACAATTATTGCCTAATGCATCGTTCTGACTGCGGATTTTCGGTGTTGGCCATTTACTTGAAGAAGGGCATTCCATTTAATGTTGTCACGTTTAGCACCTTACTAAGGGGACTCTTTGCGGAAAGTAAGATAAAAGATGCAGTTAACTTGTTCAAAAAGTTGGTGCGAGAGAATACTTGTGAACTTCGACTGTCATGAATGGGCTTAGCAAATGGGGCCATACTCAAAAAGCGTTTGGTTTGCTACGAGTAATGGAACAAGGAATCACTAAGCCCAATGCATACATCTATAACATTGTAATAGATGCCCTATGCAAAGATAGAATGTTGGATGCTGCATTTAGCCTTTTTGAAGAGATGAAACAAATAGGCATTCCTCCAGACATTGTCACATATAATTCATTGATTGATGGTCTCTGTAAGTTTGGTCAGTGGGAAAAGGTTAGGACTTTGTTCCTTGAAATGGTAAATCTTAATATTTATCCAGATGTGCGCACCTTGGCTATAGTAACCGCTGGACTATGCAAAGAAGGGAAAGTTGAAGATGCTGAAGAGGTAATGAGACACATGATTGGAAAAGATGTAGAGCCTAATGTGGTCACCTACAATGTGATAATTGATGGCTATTGCTTGCGCGGACAAATGGATAGAGCAAGGAGACTTTTCCATTCCATGATAGATCAGAGCATTAAGCCTGACATTGTTAGCTATAACACATTAATAAATGGATATTGTAAGAAGAATAAATTGGATGAGGCCATGGATTTGTTTCATGAAATTTCTCGAAATGGATTAAGACCTAACATTTTCATCTACAGTACTGTTTTGAAAGGTCTATTTGATGTTGGAAGAACTGACTTTGCGCAAAAATTCTTTGTTAAGATGCAATCTACAGGGCTGAAACCTAATTTATGCACTAATCGCATTTTGCTCCGTGGTTATTTTCAGAATGGACTTGTCGAGAAAGCTATGTCGCTATTTCATGAGTTGGAAATACAGAGAGAAAATACTGATATTGAATTGTACAATGTTGTAATTAACGGATTGTGCAAAAATGGTCACCTCGACAAAGCTCATGCTATTTTTGAGAAGCTTTCCTTAATTGAATTGTTTCCGGATGTGATAACATACAATACTATTATAAATGGATTTTGTCTAGAAGGATTGTTAGATGAAGCTAAAAATATGCTAAGAGAAATGGAGGAGAATGGTTGTTCACCACACAATGGCACCTACAATGTTATTCTGCGAGGATTTCTCAAGTTTACAAAATCAGTGAAATTACAACTTTTTTGAAGGAAATGACTGAAAGGGATTTCTCATTTGATGCAAGTACTGTAGAGTTACTAATAGATGTTATAGCGAAGGATCCTTCTTTGGTTAACATGATACCACAATTTGCCTTGGATATATGAAGTAATATTTAATTCACTTGATTTATTCAGCTTTACCTATCACTATGACCCAATTTCCTATTACCTCTGCAAAAGAAATCACATCAACGGAATTGCGGAAGCTGAAAGAATATGGTAATTAGAACATTGCTTGAGCTTTACAAGCAAGCTAATTGAGAGTTACATCAGTGAACCTTCATTGGATGCTTCACTTGTACAATTTTATAGTAAATAACATGTTTCTCTACTTATTATTAGGTGGTTCGCTTAAAACAATAACAGACAGTGGACTACCCAAAATTGAGGAAGCGTTCCAAAATCTGCAGGATCATCTAAATACTTCTGACATCAAGCGAGGTGAAAAGCTTAAGATGGTTTTTCTTTTACACTTGATATATAGTACCCTTCAATTTTTTTGAGATTTTGGTGTCATTATGATTGAGATTGATTCTTATTCAACTTATTCATCTAATTACTTCTGACTAATGTGATTGGCCTGTCATTACTGGTTCTGATGCCATTAAATATTCATGCCTTTGGCAGATGAAGAGGAGATTGATCACTCTAAACATATATCTCCACAGTCCATTGATGCGGAAAAGGTTACTGCATCTTATGGGAAGTAATTTTCTTCAGTTAAATGCAAATTTTAGTGCGACGAATAGTTCGGAAACCAAAAGTTAGCTTCTTTGTAACAGCAAAGTAAACAGGGTTTTGGAAGTGTTGGCAATTTTCAGTGACGTACGTTCAGAAAAAAGGTGGAAAAAGTTAAGGGACAAAAGAAGGAAAGCATAATAAAGTACAGGTAAAACTTCAACTTTTTCTCGTTAAGAAAATATTGCTCCTATTTCTTAGACATGAAAAATAATGAGAAAGTGAAAATTTTATTTGCATTTGAATGTGTCAGTTAGACTTTTTCTTTCCTTTGGGATTTAATCAGTTGCATTTTTTTTTGAATAGTTGCAGTTTACCCCTTAGCCACATGTATTTATGGAGTAGCTAAAGATAATACATTTATTTTCAATCTGAAAATAAGCACACTAATTAAGGTAGTTCACACTGCAAATTTACCAACTGCTTAGCTACTTATAACTAATGAATTATGTGGATCCTTTGTGTGTACATGAAAGTAGGTTATGAAAAGTTCTATCGACATATTGTCACTTATTATGATTAAGTCCCCTCCATTCCCCTTTTCTTGGCACTACTTTTTATTAGTCTGTTTAAAAACAAATTTACACATTTCAATATTTCCTTAATTAAATTTTTTTATTGTCACACAAATGTTATTTAATATTTAAGACCACAAGTTTTAAAAGTCTTATTTTCTATATTAAACTTTATACCGAATCAAACTACAATAAACAAAATGAAACCGCGGGACTATTACTTAATAGCAAATGGATTCGGGGAATGCTGTATTATCATATGCCCATAAATATATCAATAGAAATTGAAACGTATATAAGGTGATACTCCCTTCGTCTAAGAGTTGTCTTATTTCACTTCTCTTGAACCAAAGTCTAATTGTTTTCACTATGTACTCATTCCGACTATTGTGATTGGCTTATCATTACTGGTTCTGATGCAACTAAGTATTCATGCCTTAGCAGATGAAGAGGAGATGACTCAATCTCTCTCCACGGTCCATAGGTGCTGATAAGGTAATGCATCTCCAACTTAGCGGGACGTGCAAGAGCTCACTTTAAATGAGAAAGTCTTCTTCAGTGAAATGACTGTGCCATTTGTTTAGAGAAACTATACCATCAGCTGCAATGACACCATCTTGTATCCCTACAGTCTCAAATGCAAATTCTAGCGCGAGGAAGATTGCAGAAACCAAAAGTTACCTCCTTTGGAACAAGGTCCGAGTGTACAAATCCATTCCGGACGAGGTCTTCTCCATGGGTACTATCGTGCTTCCTATTGGTGAAGATAAGTGGTTTAAAGTGCAGCTTGGAGTTACCCAATGAGAAGTGTAGCTTATCATGTTTTATTGTAGAGGCATGTTGCTTACGTTATCTTGTCTTAAACACAGAGGCTAAAACGAATCAAGGATAATTATAGCTACCATCTGTTTAAAGTAATTTTTTTATTTTAGTTTCTGGAACATTAAAGTGTTTGTGGAAGTTAAGTGGTATTATTATGGACGTATCAGGGTATTCTCCTTTTCTTTTACTGCTCCTTACACACACTCTCTCTCTATCTCTCTATGGGATGTGAAGTTTAACGATAACAAGTTCCCAATTATTGAAAGGTGCCATTTTTTCGGAACATAGCAAAGGAAAGAGTATTGTATGAAATGGAACAGATGAGTACTATATACTTTATAGAAAACTTAAATAAAATTTTACGACATCGGGTGTTGGAGACCCATTCCGGACATATATACATCACTATTTTTGGAACATACTAAAGGAAAGTTTGCTATATGAAATGAAACAGAGGAAATATATAGTTTGTAGAAAACTTGAAGACATATATTAAGACTAGAAATAAATTCATAGAACGACATGGATAGTGAGGATTTATATAGTTGACACCTTCATTTATGTATATAAGAATGACACCTCAGTGGAGGAGTAGAAGCATTGGTCCCCTTCGGTCAACTTGGTTGTGCCTACTGTTGTCTACGGTAGACCTCCTACTCTAAGAAGACCTCCATCCCCGAAGTGAAGAAAGAGAGGCGGGAACAAGAGGTTGTCCTCTCCCGGCACAGTAGTTCTGCAAACTACCATGGTTGTTGCCAACGGGGATCCATCAAATGCCTTAGGTCGTCCTATCTTTGAAAGCTCATACAAAAAGAATAAACGGACTCCTCAATGGCTACTTAATCCACTTTAGTGCAAAACAGAAGGACTTACGCTGTCGGATGTTGCTCAGTCGTGCTATAACTTAACAACCAAAAAGCTCTGCGTCGAACTTCAGCCCCTTCGAGTTGGCCACGAGGTAACAGCCTTTGACGCTCCACACCACTGCGACAGGAGGTGGCTTGCCCATTAACCTACTTTGCCCCATATATATATATATCAGCTTTTAAATGGGGTATTTTTCAACTGTTAATTTTCACGTAGTCACGTAAAATAATTTATTTGATCTGAATTTGTATTTCTTCTTGTTTCATCTAAATATAAAATGCATATTTTATCTTAGCTTTGTATTTTTTTTAGATCCAATAATTATTTATTTCAACTGTGTATTTCTTCTTTTTCAGGCCAAATATGTAAAAAAAATAAATATGGCTAAACTCTATTTTTAGCCAAATAAAAGAAGTTTTACCATCTGCGTATTTCCTTTTAATCATCTTTAGATGCTATGACTATTTTTTCCCTTTGTATATTTCTTCTTTTCGAGCCAAATCTATATAAAATTCCTTTTTGGCTGGAACTCATTATTTTAAGCTGAAATTTTTTATTTTAGCCAAAAACATGGAGTTCAATTGTGTATTTTTAATAATTTTTCTCTACATGTAGTGGCTATTTATTAAAATTGAACATTTTTTTGGGGGGTCAAATTTCTAACTAAAAAAGTTGCTAGAGTTCGGTATTCTAAGCCAATTAAATTTTTTATCCAAATAATATAGTTTCACTGTATATGTTCTTTTTATTTCTTCTTTAGATAAATGAATTTTTTTTTTAAAACCTGTGCTTTTTTTTTTTTTGGGGTGCAACTCTGTCAAACAAATTGGCCGAAAATCCATTATTTTTATCTTTTTATTTTTTTAAATTTAGTATCTTGAACAAGTTTTCTGAAAATAATTAGGGCATACAGAGATAGCAAACAATAATTTTCTCTTCGGCAATTGCAATCAGATGACGAGAAGCTCTCTGCTTCGTTACTCTTCCAATGGTATTATTCCCTTTATCTCATTTTCTGCTATTTCACGTTCTTCTTCGGCAGTTGCAATTAGATTTCATTCTTCATATCATAGCAATACATTCAGTTTTGAGAACGTCAAGTGTTCAGATGATGCTCTGACTCTCTTCCATCGAATGGTAAGAACGCAGCCTCTTCCTTCTGTTTCTTGCTTCGCGAAATTATTAAAGACTATGGCAAATATAAAGCATTACTCTTCTGTTGTTTCCCTTTTTCGAGAAATGCGGAAATTAGGCATCCCAATTGATGGTTTCATCTTGAGTATCGCGATCAACAATTATTGCCTAATGCATCGTTCTGACTGCGGATTTTCTATGTTAGCCATTCACTTGAAGAGTGGCATTCCATTTGATGTTGTCACCTTTACCACCTTATTAAGGGGACTCTTTACTGAAAATAAGACCAAAGACGCAGTTAACTTGTTCAAAAAGTTGGTGAGAGAGAATATTTGTGAACCTAACATATTCATGTTTTCGACTGTCATGAATGGGCTTAGCAAATGGGGCCATACTCAAAAAGCGTTTGGTTTGCTACGAGAAATGGAACAAGGAATCACTAAGCCCGATGCATACATCTATAGCATTGTAATAGATGCCCTATGCAAAGATAGAATGTTGGATGCTGCATTTAGCCTTTTTGAAGAGATGAAACAAATAGGCATTCCTCCAGACATTGTCACATATAATTCATTGATTGATGGTCTCTGTAAGTTTGGTCAGTGGGAAAAGGTTTGGACTTTGTTCCTTGAAATGGTAAATCTTAATATTTATCCAGATGTGCGCACCTTGGCTATAGTAACCAATGGACTATGCAAAGAAGGGAAAGTTGAAGATGCTGAAGATTTAATGAGACACATGATTGGAAAAGGTGTAAAGCCTGATGTGGTCACCTGCAATGTGATAATTGATGGCTATTGCTTGCGCGGACAAATGGATAGAGCAAGGAGGCTTTTCCGTTCCATGATAGATGAGAGCATTAAGCCTGACATTGTTTGCTATAGCACATTAATAAATGGATATTGTAAGAACAATAAATTGGATGAGGCCATGGATTTGTTTCATGAAATTTCTCGAAATGGATTAAGACCTAACATTTTCACCTACAGTATTATTTTGAAAGGTCTATTTGATGTTGGAAGAACCGATTTTGCGCAAAAATTCTTTGTTAAGATGCAATCTACAGGGCTCAAACCTAATTCATGCACTAATCGCATTTTGCTCTATGGTTATTTTCAGAATGGACTTGTCGAGAAAGCTATGTCGCTATTTCATGAGTTGGAAATAAAGAGAGAAAATACTGATATTGAATTGTACAATATTGTAATTAATGGATTGTGCAAAAATGGTCAGCTCAACAAAGCGCATGCTATTTTTGAGAAGCTTTCTTTAATTGGATTGTTTCCCGATGTGATAACATACACTACAATTATAAATGGATTTTGTCTAGAAGGATTGTTAGATGAAGCTAAAAATATGCTAAGAAAAATGGAGGAGAATGGTTGTTCACCAGACAATGGCACCTACAATGTTATTCTGCGAGGATTTCTCAAGTTTAGCAAAATCAGTGAAATTACAACTTTTTTGAAGGAAATGAATGAAAGGGGCTTTTCATTTGATGCAGCTACAACAAAGTTACAACAAAGTAAGGGGTGAATTTTTATACGCTTGGTTTATTCAGCTAGACTTATTACTGTGATGCAATTTCCTTTCACCTCTGCGAAAGAAATCACATCTAATGGAATTGCGGAAGCTAAAAGGATGGCAGGGTCAGAGTGTACAAATCCATTACAGATGAGGTCTTCCCCACTGGTATTATTGTGCTTCCTATTTGTGAACATAAGTGGGTTGCTGTGAGCTTGGAATTCCCCAATGAGAAGTGTAGCTAATTATGTATTACAGTTGAAACATGTTACTTACGTTATCGTCCTCTGAAACACAGAGGCTAGACTGAATCAAGGACTGTTATAGCTACCATCTATTTAAAGTATTTTTATAATTTATTTTCTGAAACATTGAAGTGCTTTTTGGAAGTTTAGTGGTATTAATATGAACTTAACGGGGTAAGTTCTTATCATATTTTAGTTGATTAACTGGAACTGCCCGAGTTCTTTTTTAAGTTGCATTTTCATATGGTATTACAGAACGACAACTACTTAAATAAATTCGTATCTTAATTGCTGCTTGATGGTTAGAGGCCTCAGATGCAGATATTCTGCTTCCTGATCCCATTTCCCTTTTATAGTAACCTTTTCTACTTTATCTGTCAAGTTGAATAAGCACTTAGGACTTGGATTTGGTAATTAGCTCTCCCTTTAGTGAGAACAATAGGGTTTCATATTGATCCAAATAGATGTTAAGGACACTTAGTTCAGGCTAATAGATGTTTTCCTCAGATTAACTTAATGATGACATGTTAATGCAGTTGGAAGACTATAGTCATTACTTCGCCATGACCATTCCTCGGTTTTTTGCATTAGGGGCATAAAATTGGAATTCCTCTTGATTTTCGATATTTGTGTGCTATAGCCCACGCCATCGGTATAGGTGAGGAAGAACGAACCCAAATCGCCTAAAATTTTGTTGGCCCATCAAAAACAACCTAATGAATAATAGTCATTGCCTCACTATCACCGTTCCTCCATTTTTGGCGTTATAGTGCCATAAAACTGAAATTTCACCTGTTTCCCAAATTTTCTTGTGTTATAGCGGCCGTCGTCGGCATGAGTCCGGGTGACTTGACCGATCGCCTAAAAATTTGCCGGGCCATCAAAAATCACCTGAGGAACAATAATTATTGCCTTGTCATGACCGTTCCTCGTCTTTTGGCGTGTTAGGGCCATAAAACTAGAATTTCGCTCGGGTTCCCAAATTTCTGTGTGCTACAGCCCACGCCATCAGCATGGATTCGAGCGACCAGGCCCGAATCACATAAAATTTAGCCAACCCATCAAAAACCACATAAGGAACAATAGTCAATGCCTCGCCATGACATTTCTTGTTTTTTGGCATTTTAGGGCCATAAAGCTTGAATTCCACCAGATTATCAGATTTTCGTGTGCTATAGCTCACGATATCGGCATAGGTCAAGGCGACGGGACATGAATCGATTAAAATTTTGCTGGCCCATCAAAAACCACCTAATGAACAATATTCATTGCTTCATAATGACCGTTCCTAGGTCTTTTTGCATTGTAGTGGCATAAAACTTGAATTCCGCACAATTTCAAGGCTTTTATATGCTATAACCCACGCCATCTACATGGGTCTGAGCGACTAGGTCCGGATTGCCTAAACTTTTATCGGCCCATAAAAAACAACCTATGGAACAATAATCATCGCTTCCCCATGACCGTTACTTGTTTTTTGGCATTTTAAGGCCATAAAACTTGAATTTCACACGAATCCCAGATTTTCATATGCAAAGCCCATGTCATCGGCATGGTTCCGATCGAGCGGGCCTGAATCGCCTTAATATTTTGTTGGCCCATTAAAAACCACCTAAGTAACAATTGTCATCGCCTTGCCAAGATCATTCCTCATTTTTTAGCGTTTTAGGGCGATAAAATTGGAATTTCGCTCGATTTCAAAACTTTCATGCTCTATAGCCCATGCCATTGGCATGGGCCCAGGCGACAAGGCCCGAATCGCATAAAATTTTGCCGGACCATATAAAACCACCTAAGAAAATATAGCCATCGCTTCACCATGATCGTTCCTCGTTAATTGGCGTTTGAGGGCCGTAAAAAAGAAATTCAGCATGATTTCTAGATTTTAAAGTGTAGTAATCCACGCCATCTACATGAATTCATGTGACCGACCCCAAATCTCCTAAAATTTTGTGGGTCCATAAAAATGACCTAAGGAATAATAGTCATCGCTTCGTGGTGACCGTTCCTTATTTTTTGGCATTTACGGCCGTAAATAAGAAATTCCGCACGATTTCTAGATTCTCGTGTCCTATAGTCTATGTTGTCTGCATGAATTTAGGTGAACGGCCTGAATCTCCTAAAATTTGCGGGCCAATGAAAAATGACCTAAGAAACAATATTCACTTCGGTGTAACAGTTCCTCGTTTGTTGGCGTTTTAGATTCATAAAATAGGAGTTCGGCACGATTCCCAATTTTTATATGCTAGTCCACATAATCTGCATGTATCCACGCGACCGACTCCGAATCTCCTAAAATATTGCGACCCCATAAGAACTGACCTAGGAACAATAGTTATCACTTTGTCACGTTCGTTCCTTATTTTTGAATTTTAGAGCCATAAAACATGAATGCAGCACAGTTCCTAGATTTTCATGTGCTATAATCCATGCCATCTGCATGAATTCAAGAGACCGGCCTTGAATGTCCTAAAATTGTGCGGGCCCATCAAAAACGACCTAGAGAACAATAGCCATCACTTTGCCATGACCATTCCTCCTTTTTTGGTGTTTTAGGGCCATAAAAAAGGAATTCAGCACGATTCATAGACTTTCGTGTGCTATAGTCCCACCATCTACATGAATTCGGGCAATGGTCCCGAATCTCCTAAAATTTGCGGGCCCTTCAACAATGACCTTAGAAATAATAATAATTGTTTTGTCATGATCGTTCCTCCTTTATTGACATTATATGGCCATAAATAAGGAATTCAGCATGATTCATAGATTTTCATGTGTAATCTACGCCATCTACATGAATTCATTTGACCGACCCCGAATCTCCTAAAATTTTGCGGGCGAATAAAAAATGACCTAAGGAAAAATAGTCATCACTTCGCCAAAGTCGCTTCTTATGTTTTGGCATTTCAAATCCATAAAATAGGAATTCACCACAATTCCCAATTTTTCATGTGCTATAGTCCACGCCATCAGCATGTATTGGGGCGACCAGCCCCGGATAACCTACACTTTAGCTAACCCATCAAAACCACCTAGGGAACAATAGCCATCGCCTTACTAGGGCCGTTCTTCATTTTTTGGAATTTTAGGGCCAGAAAACTAGAATTTCACCCGATTCTTAGATTTTCGTGTGCTATAGCCTACGACATTGGCATGGGTCCGGGCGATCGAACCCGAATCGCCTAAAAGAAGTTCAGCCTATCAAAAATCACCTAAGGAACAATAGTCAATGACTCGCTATGACCTTTCCTTGTTTTTTGATGTTTTAGACCGTAAAACTGGAATTTCGGCCTATTCTAAAATTTCATGTGGTATAGCCCACATTATTGGCGTGGGCCGACCGAACCAGAATCGCCTAAATTTTTGTGGGTCCATCAGCAACCACCTAAGAAACAATAGTCATCGCTTCACCATGACAGTTCCTAAGTTGTTTTGTGTTATAAAAGCATAAAATAGGAATTCTACTCGATTCCCAAATTTTTGTGCTCTATAGCCCACGCCATCGACATGGGTGTGGGCAACTAGACACGAATCGCCTAAAATTTTGCCGGTCCAATAAAACCCACCTAAGGAATAATAGTCAACCGCCTCGCCATGACCGATCCTTGGTTTTTGGCGTTTTAGGGCCATAAAGCTGAAATTCCGCCCGATTCTTAGATTTTCGCGTGCTATTGCCCACACTATCGGCATGGGTCCAGGAGACCGGAACCAAATCGCCTAAAATTTTGCCGGACCATAAAAAACCGCATAACGAATAATAGTCATTGCCTCACTATGATCGTTCCTTGTTTTTGGTATTCTAGGGCCACAAAATTGGAATTTTGCCTGATTACCAAATTTTCGTGTGATAGCCCATGCCATTAACATGGGGCCGGGCGACCTAATCTGAATCGCCTAAAATTTTGTCGGCCCATCAAAAACCACCCAAGGAACAATATTCATTGTCTCTACATGATCGTTCCTCATCTTTTAGCATGTAAGGGCCACAAAACTGGAATTTCGCCTGATTCCTAGATTTTCGTGTGCTATAGCCCACGCCATCTACATGGGTCCAGGCGATCGGGCCCAAATTGCTTAAAATTTTGTCATCCCATAAAAGACCACCTAAAGAACAATAACCAACGCCTCGCCATGATCGTTCCTCTTTTTTTGGCATTTTAGGGCTATAAATTCGGAATTTCGCTTGATTCCCAACATTTTCGTGTGCTATAGCCCGCGCCATCGGCATGGGTCACGGAAACTGGACACGAGTCTCCTAATAATTTTCCAGCCTATCAAAAAAAACATAAGGAACAATAGTCATCACCTCTCCATGACCATTCCTCGTCTTTTGGCGTGTTAATAAAATTAGAATTCTTCCTGATTCCCATATTTTCGTGTGCCATCGGCATTGGTCAGGACGACCGGGCCCGAATTGCTTAAAATTTTGCTGACCCATCAAAAACCACCTAATGAAAAATAGTCAATTCCTCGCCATGACCGTTCCTCATTTTTTACCGTTTTAGGGCCATAAAATTTTACTTTCGTCCGATTCCCAGATTTTTGTGTGCTATAGCCCACGATAGCAGCATGTGTCTATGGGACCAGACTCAAATCGCCTAAAAATTTTCCGGCCCATAAAAACCACCTAAGGAACATTAGTCAACGGCTCTCCATGAGCATTCTTTTTTTGGCATCTTAGGGCTATAAAACTAGAATTCTGCCGATTCCCAGATTTTCACGTTCTATAACCCACGCCATCGGCATGGGTTTGGACGACCGGACCCAAATCGCCTGCAATTTTGTCGGTCCATCAAAAACCACCTAACGAACAATAGTCATTGCTTCGTGATAACCGTTCCTCAATATTTTGCGTTTTAAGGGCATAAAACTAGAATTCTGCTTGATTTTTAGATTTTTTGTGCTATCACCCACGCCATCGGCATGGCCGGGCGACCATCGGCCCATCAAAAACAACCTGAGGAACAATAATCATCACCTCACCATGACCGTTACTCGTTTTTTGGCGTTTTAGAGCCATAAAACTAGAATTCCTCCTGATTCCCAGATTTTCGTGCGCTATAGCCCATGCCATCGGCATGGTTCCAGGCGAGTGGACCCGAATCAAAAACATTGTCGGCCAATAAAAAACCAACTAATGAACATTAGTCAATGCCTCGCCATGACCGTTCCTTATTTTTTTTCCATTTTACGGCCATAAAATTAAAATTCTGCCTGACTCCCAGATTTTTGTGTGCTATTGCCCACGTTATCGGCATGGGTCCAGGAGATCGGACCCGAATTACCTCGTTTTTTTTTCATTTTACAGCCATAAAACAGGAATTCCACCTGATTCCCAAATTTTTGTGTGTTATAACCCACGCTATCGGCATAGGTCCAGCGACTGGACCCTAAATTTTGTCAGCCAATCAAAATCCACTTAAGGACAAATAGTCATCGCCGCCCCATGATTGTTCCTCGTTTTTTGGTTTTATGGCCATAAAAATTCAACTTGATTCCTAGATTTTTGTGAGCTATAGCCCACACCATCGACATGCGTCCGGGAGACCAGACCCGAATCGCCTAAAATTTTGTCGGCCCATCAAAAACAACCTGAGGAACAATAGTCATCGCCTCCGCCATGATCGTTTCTCATTTTTTGGCATTTTAGGGTCATAAACTAGAATTTCGCCCGATTTCCAAGTTTTCGTGCGCTATAGCCCATGCCATCGGCATGGTTCCAGGCGAGTGGACCCGAATCGCCTAATATATAGTTGGCCCATCAAATACCACCTAAGTAACAATAGTCGTCACCTTACCATGACCGTTCCTCATTTTTGAGTGTCTTAGGGCCATAAAACTTGAATTCCGCTTGATTTCAGATTTTCATGTGTTTTAGCCCACGCTATAGGCATGGGTCCGGAAGATATGACCCAAATCACCTAAAAATTTGTCGGCCCATCAAAAACCACCTTATGAATAATAGTCATTGCCTCACTATAATCGTTTCTTATTTATTGGCGTTCTAGGGCCACAAAACTTAAATTTCGCCTAATTTCCTGATTTTTGTGTGCTATAGTCCACGCCATCGGCATGGGTCCGAACGACCTGACCCGAATCACCTAAAATTCTGGCAGCCCATCAAACACCGCCGAAAGAACAATACTCATTGCCTCACCATGATTGTTCCTCGTCTTTTGTCGTGTTAGGGCCATAGAATTGGAATTCTGCCCGATTCCAGATTTTCGTGTGTTATAGCCCACACCGTCGGAATGGATCCGGGAGATCGAACCCGAATCGCCTAAAAAAATTTCCAGCCCATAAAATATCACCTAAGGAATAATAGTCAACGCCTCACCATGGCCTTTCCTTGTATTCCGCCGGATTATCAAATTTTCGTGTGCTATAGCCCACGACATCGGCATGGGTCTAGGCGACGGGAGCTGAATCGCCTAAAATTTTTTTGGCCAATCAAAAACCACCTAATGAACAATATTAATTGCTTCGCGATGACCATTCCTTGATTTTTTTTCATTGTAGTGGCATAAAACTTGAATTTCGCACGATTTCAAGATTTTTATGTGCTATAACCCACGCCATCGGCATGGGTCCGGGCGACCAGACCCGGATCAACTAAAATTTTATCGGCCCATAAAAAACAAACTATGGAACAATTTTCATCGCTTCCCCATGACAGTTACTTTTTTTTTTTGCATTTTAGGGCTATAAAACTTGAATTTCACACGATTCCCAGATTTTCATGTGCAAAGCCCAAGTCATAGCTATGGTTCCCAGCGAGCGGGCTTGAATCGCCTTAAAATTTTTTTGGCCCATTAAAAACAACCTAAGTAACAATTGACATCGCCTTGCCAAGACCGTTCCTCATTTTTTAGTGTTTTACGACACTAAAATTTGATTCGTCCGATTTCAAAACTTTCATGCTCTATAGCCCACGCCATCGGCATGGGCCCAGGCGACAAGGCCCGAATCATATAACATTTTGCCGGACAATATAAAACCACCTATGGAAATATAGCCATCACTTCACCATGATCGTTCCTCGTTCATTGGCGTTTGAGGGCCGGAAAAAAAAGGAATTCAACACGATTTTTAGATTTTAAAGTGTAGTAGTCCATGCCATTTGCATAGATTCATGTGACCGACCCCGAATTTCCTAAAATTTCGCAGGCCATAAAAAATGACCTAAGGAATAATAGTCATCACTTCGTGGTGACCGTTCCTCATTTTTTTGGCATTTACGACCGTAAAATAGAAACTCAGCACGATTCCTAGATTTTTGTGTCTCCTAAAATTGTGTGGGCCAATGACAAACGACCTAAAGAACAATAGTCATCACAACGTTATAAATACATGGATATTCAAAAACTGAGGGTACTTCTGCTTCATTTCTTCCTCGGCCTCCCAGGTAGACTCTTCAACCTGTTGGTTCCGCCATAGTACCTTCACGGAGGCAATCTCTTTGTTCCTCAACTTTTGGACTTGCCTATCAAGGATGGTAACTGGAATATCTTCATAAGCCAATTCTTCATTAACCTCAATGGTCTCAACCAGAATAATAAGTGACGGATCTCCAACCACCTTCTTCAACATGGACATGTGGAACACTAGGTGCACTAAAGACATCTCTTGAGGTAATTCTAGCCTGTAAGCCACCTGACCAATCCTCTGAATGATTTTGTACGATCCGACATACCTCAGACTCAATTTCCCTTTCTTACCAAATCGCATTACACCCTTCATAGGGGAAACCTTCAAGAACACACAATCATCTTCTTTGAACTCCAAATCCCTCCGACGCACATCCGAATAGGAATTTTGATGACTCTGAGTAGTTTTCAAACGCTCCTTAATGATCTTTATCTTTTTCCATAGCCTAATGCACGAGGTCTGGCCCTATCATCTCCGCTTCCACAATCTCGGACCACTCAATGGGAGATCTACATCTCCTACCATATAAAGCCTCGAACGTTGCCATCTGGATGCTGGCATGATAACTGTTGTTTTAGGAAAACTCTATTAACGGCAAATGGTCATCCCACTACCTTTGAAGTCAAGAACACACGCGTGCAACATATCCTCAAGCGTCTGAATAGTTCACTCTGCCTGCCTGTCGGCCTGCGGGTGAAAGGCTGTACTAAGATTCGCCTGAGTACCCAAACCTTACTGAAATTTCTTCCAAAAATTAGCCGTGAACTGTGCCCATCGATCTGAGATAATAGAAACTAGAGTGCCATGCAACCTGACTATTTACTTGATGTACAACTAAGCATACTGTTCTACTGTGTCAGTATCCTTAATAGGTAAGAAGTGTGCTGATTTCGTAAATCGATCCACAATCACCCAAATTTAGTCGAATTTGCGAGGAACGTGATGTAGCCCTACCACAAAGTCCATATTAATCATTTCCCACTTCCAAAATGGAATTTCTATATTCTGTGCCAACCAACCGGGCCTTTGGTGTTAGGCCTTCACTTGCTGACAATTTGAATATCTCGCCATATAGTCCGCTACACTCCTCTTCATATCGTTCCACCAGTAGACTTCTCTAAGATCATAATACATCTTTGTAGAGCTTGGGTGCACAAAATACCTAGTAGTGTGAGCCTCGATCATGATTCTTTCCCGGAGACCAACCACATTTGGAACACATAGCCGCCCTTGGTACCTTAGTGTACCATCATCCACGCCAAGGGAAAAGGCAATGGTCTTATGTTTTTGAATTCCCTCCTTTAATTGTACTAACAATGGATCGTTGAATTGCTTCTCCTTGACTTCTACCACAAGCAATGATCCAGCCCATCAAACACCACCTAAGGAACAATAGTCATCGTCTTACCATGACCGTTTCTCGTTTTTTGGCATATTAGGGCCATAAATTTAGAATTCGCCCGATTCTTAGATTTTCGTGTCTATAGCCCATGCCATCGGCATGGATCTGGGAGACTAGACCTGAATCGCCTAAAATTTTATCGACCTATCGAAAACTACCGAAGGAATAATAGTCAATGTCTCCCCATGACTGTTACTCATTTTTTGGCATTTTAAGGCCATAAAATTGGAACTCCGCCCGGTTCCCAGATTTTCGAATGCTATAGCCCACACCATCAGCAAGGATCCAGGAGACTGGACCCGAATCGCCTAAAATTTTACCGACCCATCAAAAACCACCAAAGGAACAACAGTCACCGCATTGCCATGACCGTTCCTCATTTTTTAGCGTTTTAGGGCCATTAAATTGGAATTCCCATCGATACCAAGATTTTAGTGTGTTATAGCCCACGCCATCGGCATCGATCTGGGTAACCGGACTCGAGTCGCTTAAAATTTTGCCGGTCCATCAAAAACAACCCAAGGAAAAATAGTCATTGCCTCGCCATAACCGTCCCTAATTTTTGGCGATTTAGGGCCATGAAAATATAATTTCGTCTGATTCCTACATTTTTGTGTGTGATAGCCCATGCCATCGGCCATGGGTGCGGGCGACCGGACCCGATTCGCCTAAATTTTACCGGCCTATCAAAAACCACCTAAAGAACAATAGTCATCGTCTCTCCATGAATCTTCCTCGTTTTTGGAATTTTAGGGTCATAACACTAGAATTCTACCTGATTCCTATATTTTCGTGTGTTATAGCCCACGCCATTAGCATGGGTCGAGGCGACTGGACCCGAATCACCTAAAATTTTCTCGGCCCATCAAAATCCTCCTAAGGAAGAATAGTCATCGCCTAGTCGTGATCGTTCTTTGGTTTTTGGCGTATTAGGACAATAAAACTGGAATTCCGCCCGATTCCCAAATTCTCATGTGTTATAGTCCATGCCATCGGCATGGGTCTGGGCGACCAGACTCAAATCGCCTAAAATTTTACTTGCGCATCAAAAATAACCTAAAGAACAATTTTCATCACCTTGCCAGGACCTTTCCTTATTTTACGGCATTTTACAGCTATAAAACTAGAATTTCGTTAATTCTTGGATTTTCATGTGCTATAGCCCACGCCATCGGCATGCTTCAGGGCGTCCGAACTCGAATCGCTTATAATTTTGTCGGCACATCAAAAAACACCTAAGGAGAAATAGTCAATGCCTTGTCATAACTGTTACTCGTTTTTGGCATTTTAGGGCCATAAAATTGGAATTCCGCACGATTCCCAGATTTTCGTGTGTTATAGCCCACGCCATTGGCGTGGGTCCGGGTGACGAGACCTAATCGCCTTAAATTTTGCCAGCCCATCAAAAACCACATAAGGAATAATAGTCATTGCCTCGACATGGTCGTTCCTCATTTTTTGGCGTTTTTTGGCAATAAAACTGAAATTCTGCCAGTTTCAAAATTTTCATGGGCTAATAGCCCATGCCATCGATATGGTTCGGGGCGACCAGACTCGAATCGCCTAAAATATTTCCGTCCTATAAAAAATTACCTATGGAACAATAATCATCACCTCTCCATGATCGTTTCTCATTTTTCAGCGTTTTAGGGTCATAAAACTTTAATTCTTCCCAATTTCTTGATTATTTTTGTGTTATAACCCATGCCATCGGCATGGCTCCAGGCGACCGGACCCGAATCACCTAAGATTTTGTCAGTCCATCAAAAATGGAACACTTTTCATCACCTCGCCAATTACATTTCCTCATTTTTTGGAGTTTTAAGGTCATAAAACTGGAGTTCCGCCAGATTATTACATTTTCGTGTGCTATGGCACACGCCATCAGAATGGGTCCAAGCGACCGGATTCGAATAGCCTAAAATTATGTCGACTTATCAAAAACCACCTAAGGAACAATAGTTATCGCTTCTTCATGACCGATCCTCGTTTTTAGGCTTTTAAAGACCATAAAATTGGAATTCTCCGTAGATTTTCGTGTGCTATAGCCCACGCCATCAGCATGGGTCTAGGAGATCGACCCGAATCGTTAAAATTTTTATCGTTCCATCAAAAACCACCTAAGGATCAATATCATTGCCTCGCCATGACTGTTCCTCATTTTTTGGTGTTTTAGGGCCATAAAACTGGAATTCCGCCCGATTCCCAGATTTTTGTGTGCTCTAGCCCACGCCATTGGCATGGGTCAGGGCGACCAGACCTGAATCACCAAAAAATTTTCCGCCCATCACAAACCACCAAAGTAACAATGGTCATCGCCTTTCCATGATTGTTCCTCAATTTTTGGCGTTTTAGGTCCATATAACTGGAATTTCACCCGATTCTCAGATTTTCATGTGCTATAGCCCACTCCATCGGTATGGGTCTGGGCGACCGAACCCGAATCGCTAAAAACTTTTCGACCCATCAAAAATCACCTAAGGAACAATAGTCATTGCCTCGCCATGACTGTTCCTCATTTTTTGGTGTTTTAGGGTCATAAAACTGGAATTCCGCCCGATTCACAGATTTTTGTATGCTATAGCCCACGCTATAGTCATGGGTCCTGGCGACCGGACCCCAATCATCTAAAAGTTTGCCTGCCTATAAAAAACCACCGAAGGAATAATAGGCATCGCCTCACCATAACCATTCCTCCTTGTTGGTTTTTTAGGGCCATAAACTGGAAATTCGCCATATTCCTAGATTTTCGTGTGCTGCCATTGGCATGTGTCCCGGTGACCAGACCCAAATCGCCTAAAACTTTGTTGGCCTATCATAACTACCCAAGGAGCAATAGTCATCGTCTCGCCTCGACCATTCCTCATTTTTTGGCATTTTAGGGCCATAAAACTAGACCTATTTCCAGATATTCTTATGCTATATCCCACACTATCGGCATGGGTTCGAGTGACCGGACTCAAATCACTCAAAATTTTGCCAGCCCATCAAAAACCACCTAAGGGACAATAGTCATCGCCTTTCCATGATCGTTTTTTATTTTTTTTATTTCAGGGCCATAAAACTAGAATTTCGCCTGATACCCATTTGTCGTGTGCTATAGCCCACGCCATCGTCATGGGTCAGAGAGACCGGACCCGAATCGCCTAAAATTCTGTCCGCCCATCAAAAACCACCTTGGAACAATATTCATCACCTTTCCATGGATCGTTCCTCGTTTTGTGCATATTAAGGCTATAAAAGTGAAATTCCGCCCGATTTTCAGATTTTCATGTGATATAGCCCATGCCATCAGCATAGGTCCAGGCGGCCGGACACAAATCACCTAAGATTTTGAATTCCCATCAAATACCTACAGAACAATATTAATCGTCTCTCCATAATCTTTCCTCATTTTGTTAGTATTTTAAGGCCATAAAATTGGAATTCTGCCTGATTCCCAGATTTTTATGTGCTATAGACTACGCCATCGGCATGGGTCCAAGCGACCGGACCCGAATAGCCTACAAATATTTTTGCCTATCAAAACGACCGAAGAAATAATAGTCAATGCTCCTCCATGACCGTTCCTCATTTTTTAGCAGGAATTTCGCTTTCCTAGATTTGCATGTGTTATAGTTCATCCCATCTGCATGAATTTGGGTAACCGACCTCGAATATCCTAAAAAAAAATTCTAAATAAAAAAAGACCTAAGAAATAATAGTCATCTCTTCACCATGACCGTTTCTCGTTTTTTGGTATTTACGACCATAAAACAAAAATTCAGCATGATTACCAGATTTCATGTGCTATATCCATGTCATCTACATGAATTCATGTGACCAGCCCCGAATCTCCACAAATTTTGCAGACCCATAAGATTGACCTAAAGAACAATATTCATCGCTTTGCCTCGACCATTCCTCTTTGCCATCTGCATGAATTCAGGCGACTGGCCACGAATCTCCTCAAATTTAGCGGGCCGGTCAAAAATGACCTAAAGAACAATAGTCATCACTTTTCCATGATTGTTCCTCATTTTGTTTTAAGTTTTAGAGGCATAAAACAGGAATCCAGCACGATTTCCATATTTTCGTATATTATAGTCCATTTCATATGCATGAATTCGACCGACTTGCCTCGAATCTCCTCAAATTATGCGGCCCCATCAAACACAATATAAGGAAAAATAGTCATCACTTCATCATGATTACACCTCATTTATTGGTATTTTAGGGCCAATAAAAAGGAACTTAGCATGATTCCTAGATTTTAATGTGTTATAGTCCCCACCATCCGCATAATACATGTGACTGTTCCCGAATCTCCTAAAATTTTGCATGCCCATAAAAAATGACCTACGGAACAATAGTCATCACTTCGTCATGGATGTTCGTTTTTTGGTGTTTAGGGTCATAAAGCAAGACTTCAGCACGATTCAAGCGACCGACCTTGAATCTCCTAAAATTTTGCAGGCCCATAAAAAATGACCGAAAGAACAGTAGTCATTGCTTTTCCATAACAATTCCTTGTTTTTGTCGCTTTAGGGCCATAAAATAGAAATTCAACACTATTTCTAAATTTGTGTGCTATAGTCTACGCCATCTACAAGAATTTGGGCGACGGTCTCGAATTTTATAAAATTTGTCGGTCCATCAAAAATGACCTAACAAACAATATTAATCACTTCACCATGATCGTTCCTCATTTTTTGGCATTATAGGGCAATAAATAAGGAATTCAGCATGATGCCTAGATTTTTGTGTACATAGTCTACGCCATATACATGAATTAATGTGGCAGGCCCTGAATCTTCTAAAATTTTGTGTTCCCATAAAAAATTATCTAAGGAACAATAGTCATCTCTTCGCCAAAATTGTTCCTCATTTTTTGGCTTTTTAGATCCATAAAATAGTCATTCAGCACGATTTCTAAATTTTCATTTGATATAGTCCATGCCATCTGCATGTGTAAAATTTTACAAGCCCATAAAAATGACCTAAGGAATAATAGTACTCGCTTAGCCATGATCGTTCCTCATTGTTTGGCATTTTAGGGCCATAACATTGAAATTCAGCACGATTCCCAAATATTCATGTGCTATATAGTCCACACCATCTACATCAATTAGGGAGAACAACCTCAAATATCCTAAAGCTTTGTGAGCCCATCAAAAACGACCTAAGGAACAATAGTCATCGCTTCTCCATGATCGTTCCTCATTTTTTGGTATTTTAGGGCCATAAAATATGAATTTAGCACGATACCCATAGTCCATGCCATCAGCATGATTTGGGCGACCTGCCCCCGAATCTCCTAAAATTGCCTATAAAAAATGACCTAAGGAATAATAGTTATCTCTTTGCCACGACCGTTCCTCATTTTTTTAGTATTTTAGGGGTATAAAACTGGAATTAAGTACGATATTCATATTTTCGTGTGCTATAATCCACGCCATCTGCATGAATTCAGGGGATTGGCCCCGAATCTCCTAATATTTTGCAGGCCCATAAAAAATTACTTAATTAAAAATATTCATCACTTCACCATGAGTGTTCCTCGTTTATTAGAGTTTTAAGGCCAAAAAATAAAAATTCGGCATGATTCCCAAATTTTCGTGTACTATTGTCCATGTCATCTGAAATGACTTTGTGCGACCAATCCCAAATCTCCTAAAAAATTTTGGGCCCATAAAAAATGACCTAAGGAACAATAGGCATTTCTTCTCATATTTTTGTATGTTATAGTCCACGTCATCTGCATGAATTCGGGCAACCGGACCTGAATCTACTACATTTTTGTGGGCCCACCAAGAACGACCTAAAGAACAATAATAATTGTTTTACCATGACTGTTTCTCATTTTTTGGTATTTTAGGGCCATAAAACAAGAACTCAGCTCGATTCCCAGATTTTCGTGTGCTATAGTCTACGCCGTCTGCATGAATTTGGATGACGGTCTTGGATCTCCTAAAATTTGCGGGGCCATCAAATATGACCTAACATACAATATTAATCGCTTTGTCATGATCGTTCCTCATTTTTTTTGGCATTATAGGACCTTAATAAGGAATGTAGCACGATTCCTAGATTTTTTTGTGTTATAGTCTATGCCATCTACATGAATTCATGTGACCGTTCCCGAATCTCCTAAAATTTTCCAGGCCCATAAAAAATAATCGAAGTAACAATAATCATCACTTCCCATAACTGTTCCTCGTATTTTGGCGTTTTAGATCCATAAAATAGGAATTCAGCATGATTCCCGATTTTTTATTTGCTATTGTCCACGTCATCTACATGTATTTGGGAGACTGGCCCCGAATCTCCTAAAATTTTGCGGGCCCATAAAAAATAACCTAAGGAACCATAGTCATCGCTTCGCCATGATTGTTTATCGTTTTTTGGCGTTTTAGGGCCGTAAAATATAAATTCGACACGATTCCCAAATATTCACGTGCTATATAATCCATGTCATCTACATCAATTAGGGAGACCGACCTCGAATCTCCTAATATTTTTTGAGCCCATCAAAAACGACTTAAGGAACAATAGTCATTACTTCTTCGGGACCGTTCCTCATTTTTTGGAATTTTAAGGCTTCGGTACGATACCCAGATTTTTGTGTGCTATAGTCCAAGACATCAGTATGAATTCAGGCGACTGTCCCCCGAATCTCCTAAAATGTTGCGGGCCCATAAAAAATGACCTAAGGAGCAATAGTTATCTCTTTGCGACGACAATTCCTCGTTTTTTGGTATTCTAAGGCCATAAAATAAGAATTTATCACGATTTTCAGATTTTTGTTTGCGTCCATTTTATCTGCATGAATTCGGCCAACCAGTCCCGAATCTCCTAAAATTTTGCGGGACCATAAAAAATGTACTAAGATTTTTGTGTGCTATGTTTACGCCATCAGCATGAATTCGGACAACAGTCCCGAATCTCCTAAAATTTGCGAGCCCATCAAAAATGACCTAACAAACAATATTAATCGCTTCGTCATTATCGTTCCTCATTTTTTGGTATTATAGGGCCTTAAATAAGGAATTTAGCACGATTCTTAGATTTTTTTTATGTTATAGTCTACACCATCTACATGAATTCATGTGACCCTCCGTATCTCCTAAAATTTTGCGGCCCCCTAATAAATGATCTAAGGAACAATAGTCACAACTTCTCCATAACCATTCCTCGTGTTTTGGCATTTTAGATGCATAAAATAAGAATTCAGCACGATTCCCGGATTTGCATTTGCTGTAGTCCACGTCATTTGCATGTATTCAGGAGACCGGCCCCGAGTCTTCTAAAATTTAGCGGGCCCATAACAAATGACCTAAGGAACAACAGCCATCGCTTCTCCATGATCATTCCTCATTTTTTGGCGTTTTAGGGCCATAAAATAGAAATTCAGCATGATTCCTAAATTTCATGTGCTATAGTCCATGCCATCTGTATGATTCGGCGACCGACCTCGAATATCCTAAAATTTTACAGGCCCATCAATAAAGACAAAAGTAACAATATTCATTGCTTCTCCATGACCGTTCCTCATTTTATGGCTTTTTACGGCCATAAAACATGAATTCAGCATGATTCCTAAATTTTTGTGTGCTATAGTTCACATCATCTGTATGAATAAGCGCAACCGATCCCGAATCTCCTAAAATTTTGCTAGCCCGTCAAAAAAAGACCTTAGTAACAATAGTCTCCGTCCCTTTTTTGGCATTTTAGGGCCATAAAATAAGAATTCAGCACAATTCTCATATTTTCGCGTACTATAGTCCACGTCATCTGCAAGAATTCAAGTAACAGTCCCGGATCTCCTAAAATCTGTGGGCCCATCAAAAATGACCTAAAGAACCATAGTCATCGATTTTCCGTGACCGTTCCTTATTTTTTGGTATTTTAGGGCCATAAATAAGGAATTCAGCATGATTCCTAGATTTTGGTGTGCTATAGTCCATGCCATCTACATGAATTCATGCGACCGGCCCTGAATCTCCTAAAATTTTGTGAATCATTAAAAAATGACCTAATGAACAATAGTCATCAGTTCTCCATGGCCGTTTCCTCATTTTTGAATTTTTAGGGCCATAAAAATAGGAATTGAGCACGATTCCAAGTTCTGAGGCAGCTGGTGCAACTAGTATCATACCCGCTTGAGCCAAGCTCGTGTACAACTCGGAATCTGAGCCAAAATTCTCCTAAAGACCAGATATATCAATAGGTACCATCGGTGTCTGAGATAGTCCCATTGTTCCACAGTATCCGAAACCTTCCCACCGGCTCCACAGTATCCGGAACCTACTCCACCAGTAAAGCAATTGGTGGCTCCACAGGTGCTGCTCTAGCTGTAGTGCGAGCCCTACCTCGGCCTTGGTCTCTTGCAGCTCTGACTAGTGGCACTGGTGCCTGCTCACCAGATCCGGATGAACGTGTCGTCACCATCTGTGAGAGAATAAAAGAGTAATCATTCAAACTTCAGAATTTAACAAATCTGCATGACAAGATTACAAGAAAGTGAAGTTTCCTAATAGTTCAGTAGCCTCTCAAAGATAAGTACATACGTGTCTATACCAATCCGTAAGACTCTACTAAACTTACTCATGATCCGTAGAACCTGTGAACCTAGGGCTCTGATACCAACTTGTCATGATCGAAAACCATCAACCGATTGATCACGCCCAACTTTAATTGTAAAAAATATAAGCGGTCACTGTAAATATAACCTGGCTTATGAATCCAGGGTCGAATCCCACGGAGAACTAAGGCTTAGCTATAGATATTTAATATCACTAAGAAAACAAGTTCAAACAATTTTTGAGTGATAAGATTAAGATTTATATTTTAAACTACTTAACTATAAAAGTACTAAAGTAATAAGTTTATCAACTAAAGAGAAATATGTGAATTAAAGAGGAAAAAAAAGTCTAGGATTATGATTTCCTCAATTATCAGGATGAATGCTTAACGTGTTCAATATAATCACGTCGATTCTCCGCTGCTCGTGAGTTCTCCTGTTACCACAATTATCTCTCGATCAAAAGCAATAATTTTCTTGAATTATTCTCTCGAACTAACCCTAGCTAGCAATTCAAGCAACTCAAAGATCATGCCAAAGCTTCGTTAACTCTAATCCCACTTTTAAATCTAAGTAATTAATCGCTTAACTTACTCATAAGTGACACTGTTCAACAACAACCTAATCAAGTATTCTTTTTCAAGCAACACATAATAAATAGGCAAACTTAATCTATGGCCATTCAATTAACAACAAGCAAAACATAGCTAAACAAATAGATTATAAAAATGGCTTTTAACTATAAATAAGTTACAACAACAACAACAAACCCTGTGCAATCCCACAAGTGGGGTATAGGGTACACAGACCTTACCCCTGCCTTATGAAGGAAGAGATTCTGTTTCCAATAGACCCTCGGCTCAAGAATAGTAAAAAGGACACAATAAACAGACAATAACAATGGAAAGGAGATAAGATAAAAGAAACAAGTAGCACATCATGTAATAGCAAAGAAACTAAGAATATGAAGCTATAAGGGAAGTGCGAAAACTACCGGCAATAATGTCACATCGTCTAATCAACAAGGAACTCAGAATAGAGGAATACAAGGCTAATACTAATACTACTAGTATGATGAGAAGAGATTCTCAACTATCTGTCAACCCACAACCCTAATCCTCGACTGCACCTCCCTATCGAGGATCATGTTGTTGGTAAGCTGAAGTAGTGCCATGTCCTGCCTAATCAACTTTCCCAAGTACTTTCTAGGCCTCAACTCTACTTCTTCTCTGACCCGCTATGGTCAACCTCTCGCATCTCCTCACCGGGGCATCGGTGTCTCTCCTCTTTACATGCCCGAACCATCTCAGCCTAGACTCCCCCAACTTGTCTTTCACAGGGGCCACACCCACCTTATCCCTAATAACTTTATTCCTAATCCAATCCTTCCTACACATCGATCTCAACATCCTCATCTCTACTACTTTCATCTTTTGGACATAAGATTTCTTGACTGGCCAACACTCGGCTCTATACAACATAGTTGGCCTAACTACGAATTTGTAGAACTTTCCCTTAAGTCTTGGTGGCACATTCCTATCCCATAGAACACCAGACGCAAGCATCCATTTCATCCACCCCCCCCCCCCTCTAACACAATGCATAACATCCTCATTGATCTCTATGTTCCCCTGGATAATAGATCCAAGGTATTTGAAAACTATCTCTCTTGCGGATTACTTGTGAATCAAGCTTCACCTCCACTTCTATTTCCTACGTCCCCACACTAAACTTGCACTCTGAGTATTCTGTTTTGTCCTACTCAGCTTGAAACCTTTAAACTCCAAGGTCTACCTCCACAACTCCAGTCGTTCGTTAACCCCGCAGCGCGTCTCATCGATTAGCACTATGTCATATGCAAATAACATACACCATAGCACCTCCCCCTATATTTGGCACATCAGCACGTCCATTTCCAGGGAAAATAAAAATGGGCTAAGAGCTGAACCCTGATGTAACCCCATCATCAAAGGGAAATAGTCTGAGTCTTCCCCCACAGTCCTCACCCTAGTCTTCGCTCCATTGTACATATCCTTAATCACCCTAATGTACGCTACCTGAACACCACTAACCTCTAGACATCTCCATAGAACCTCCCTTGGGACTTTATCGTAACCTTTTTCTAAATCAATGAACACCATATCCCAGTCCCTCTTCCTCTCTCAATACTACTCCATCAACCTCCTCACTAGATAAATGGCTTCTATGGTCGAACGCCCCGGCATGAAATCGAACTAATTCTCCGAAATAGACAGACTCCTCCATACCCTCTTCTCTAACACACTCTCCCACACTTTCATAGTGTGACTCGGTAGCTTGATACTCCTGTAGTTGTTGCAATTTTAGATATCACCCTTGTTCTTGTACAACGGGACCATAAAACTCCACCTCCATTCTTCGTAAATCTTCTTAGTCCTAAAAATGACATTAAACAGTCCAGTAAGCCACTCCAAGCCTACCCGTCCCACGAACTTCCAGAATTCTAGCGGGATCTCTTCAGGCCCAGTCGCTCTGCCTCTACTCATCTTCTGCATTACTTCATCATCCTCTTCGACCTTAATACGCCTACAAAACCTAAAATCATGTCGGTTCTATGAGTTCTCCAACTCATCAAGCACAATGTTCCTGCCCCCATCTTTGTTCAAGAGTCTGTGGAAGTATGATTTCCACCTGCGCCTAATGCACGCTTCTTCCACCAATACCTTGCTATCCTCATCTTTGATGCATCTCACTTGTTTATTTCACTTGAGATGGGCCTTCTTACCACTGCTTCTGCCTATTACTATTCTTTTGTTGTGCTTCCTGGACAAAAGCTGGTTAGCCTTTTTTTTACTTACAACTCAAGTAATATTAGCTATTTGTGTAAAGCAACGATTCGTCAACCCACTCGCTTTTTTAGTTGCTTATTTTTTCTGTTTGTATACGTCAGTCGGTTGCCTATATGCAAGATCTTCATTCCTTTCACCGGAGGTAGCACTAGTCAAAGAGGGAGACCCCGAGCCTTCCTCTCTCAAATCTTGGCTAACTTGAACAGCCTTTTACCGCTGCCTCTTCCCCTAAGTTCTGCATACATGCGCTTAAATATTGCGGTCTTAGCTGTCGTGACAGCTAACTCCGCCTCTTTCTTAGCCTTCTTATAACACTCCCTAAGTGTCTTCCTCTCCTCCTCGTCGGTGTTCTCCACTAACTTCATATACGCCAATTTCTTGGCTTCTACTTTACCTTGGACCTCTCCATTCCACCACTAGTCACCTTTGGGGCCCTTGGAGAAACCATTCGTGACCCCTAACACAGCTCTAGCAACTTCCTTAATGCAAATCGCTGTGGAGGTCCACATACTACTCGCATCCCCATAACTCCTCCAAGCCGCCATATCTAACAACTTCTCCCCTAATGCCTGAGCTTTGTCCTCAGTCAAGGCTCCCTACTTGATCTTAGGTTGACCAAACACCACTCTCTACTTCTTCTCCCTCTAAATATACAAGTCTACAACCAAGAGCCTATGTTGGGTCAAAAGCGACTCACTCGGAATAACCTTGCAACTAGTGCGAAGGCCTTTATCCCTCTTCCTGCAGAGTAAGTAATCTATCTATGTCTTGGCCACCACGATCCGGAACGTGACCTCGTGGTCCTCCCTCTTCTGAAAACGCGAGTTAGCCAGCACCAAATCAAAGGCTCATGCAAAATCCAGCAACGAAGAACCACCTTCATTCCTAACCCCAAAACTGAAGCCAACATACATATCATCATAGCCCCTAGCTGTCTCCCCAATATGGATATTAAAATCACCTCCTATGAAAATCTTGTCGGTGTGCAGAAAACCACGAACCACCTCATCTAAATCCTCCCAGATTTGCCTCTTGACCTCCTCTCCCAAGCCCGCTTGCGGTGCGTATGCATTGACCACGCTTAAGCCCACCAACCACTAGCTTAATCGCCATCAATATATCATTCACCCTATTAACATCAACCACCAGCTCCCTGAGATCCCTGTCTACTAAGATACCTATCTGTTCTTGCCCCTAGTTCCCCCAGCGCCATATGAGTACCACAATTTATACCCGTTAACCTCACGTGCCCTAGTGCCTACCCATCTACTCTCCTGGACATATGCTATATTGATCCTCCTCTTCTAGAGAATCTTCCCTAGTTCTATAGGCTTCCCTGTTAATGTCCCTATATTCCAAGACCCAACACGCAGCCTAGAGGAGCCCTTAACCCGCCCTTACTACCCTTGCCCCCGTCCCCTACCCCACTCGAGGACATGACCTTACTCTGCCACCACTCACACCTTCCACTCTAATCTAACGGATACTATGCTAGCACCAATAAAACCCGTGGCAAGATAAACTACGCAAGAAATAAAGTCAACTATACAAGACCCTAGTTACAGAAAAAGGAAATCAAAGCAAGTCCAAAAACAACTAAAGAAAGGCAAGTCAATTTGGAAACAAAAGTATAAAGAAAAATAATGGAATGGCAGGCAAAAACCAAAAAAAATAAATATGAATTACCAAAGGCAAGAACGATAGAACCTGAACTAGTGCCGAGGATGCCAAGAAGCTGCTGATAGTGGTGAAGACCTATGTTGTCGGAGCCAATATAACTGCCGTAGTACACACCGGAGAGACTTTCGTGTTGCTGCTTAACCCACGCTCGCATAAGAATAAAATATAAAAAAAAAAGAAGAAGAAGAAAAGAGAGGGGGACGGAGAGTGAAAGAGAAAGAGCAGAAGAAAAGGATCGGGGGGAAGATGACACCTAGCCGAAGGCTCGCTGGCGCCGATCACTACTAGAAAAAATGGGGGGAGATGAGACAGGTAGAGAGAGAAAGAAAAGGGAAGAAGAGGAAAGAAGACGGAAGGAGGAAGGAAAGAAAGAGAAGGAGCAAGAGGACTTACCTGTGGACGCCGGCGACTCGACGACAACGGGAAGGGGGACGGCGAGGGAGGTTAGGCACTAGTGAGGTTATAAATAAGCATGGTCAATAGTTCACCCAATAATTGATTCCATCAAAACCCTAGAAGAAAGTTTTCCCTACTCATACTAATACTAAAAAACATATAAACCACTGTGAAACCAATTCCATAGAAATAAATATAGAAAGTAAGGGACAAACTCTTCGAATCGCCTTGTGGAATGGACTTGAGGATCCTTCAGACTCAATTTTGCTTCAATAATGATGTTTCTTGCCTTCTCAGGCCAAGAATATGACTGAAACAAGGATTGGAAGCTTTTATATCACGTCCCTAAGCCAATTGACTAAGTTTCCCCTCAAAATAAAATGCAGGCAAATTTGCCCTTGTGCTATAGTTATGCTTCACACAGGGTCTAGTTGAATTTTTCAAATTTTCTTGTGCTTTTCCTAAGATTTTCTTGTTTCTTCACTGCTTGGCTCTGATTTTATTTTTATTCAAAAATTATCTTTTAGCTTCATTATTGCTCAAATCACCTCTATTCTTCACTCTTGGCTTCCTACATAAACAAACTTCAACAATTAAGCTCAATTGGTCATCTTTCAACCTTCAAAACACCTATAAACACATCAAAGTAGGGGTAAAACATGTTCGATTACATGTAAATCTCGCATATTATCACCGATGATGATGGCGGGTAACTCACTTGCTAGACAAGTCAAACATAATATAAGCAAAACATAAATGTTGAATTAACAGAAATAGTACAATTCTAAGGCTAATAACATAAATAACAGCTTCGAAATACAATAATCCCTCGTAACTAGCAATATAGTGTCATGTGCTCTAATCATAAGTACAAATCTGGAATACAAAATAATAATAATACTATCTGAATGGAAATAACAGTACAAAAGGAAGAGAGATGCCAAGACTGCGGTTGACATGCAGCTCTACCTCGTCTCTCCAAAGTGCTCACGGCAACACCTCATATATAGCCACAACTCGGTTCAACACATGGATCTGCACAATTAAGTGAAGAGTATAATATAAGTACAACTGACCCACGTACTCACCAAGTATTATAACTAACCTCGGCGAGATAATAGAAGCAAGAATTATAAATGATACTCGTTATCCATCTATACAGTTCATAAATTTAACATGTACAGAACAATAATATAATTTAGCCATGAACTACAGAATAAGCCACCTTGGTGCACACAATAAATTAACGTACTCTGCTCAATTAGATATCTAGCATATAAAGAAGACATGCAAAACAAGGCTTGTACACTGTCCTGATCTAGTATATAAAGAAGATATGCAAATAAAACAGTTAGACTACCAAGGAAATCGCAAGTAAAGAAGAAATGCAATAACCAAATCAAACACTAGCCAGTCTTTCCTCATAAATACAATATCAAACCAAACCACTTATTAGTTTTTCTCATACTCGTGTACATCAAGAGACAAACATGAGAGCTGACCCTAGGGGGATGGATCCTTATTCACATGCCACACGGTGTAGTCACGTGCCACAAATACCAACTGTGCATCGTTTTCACATGCTAATAATCACACTCCGCACGGCGTGGTCACGTGCTAATAATCAGAATCCACATAGCTTAGTCAAATTTCAATAATCACAACCGAGCGACATAGTCACATGCCAATAATCGCAGCCACACGACCAATTCATATGCTACCACTCCAATCCATATCTCATAGAAAACAGATATGCAAGAACATACGTACATGATCAATGAATATCAAATTTCATACTCTTGGACTAGTATAAGTGGCATGCTAAGGTGTATGCAGGTGCGAATGTATGCTATCATAGCTCAAATTAGGCAATTTCAGCACTAAAGTAGAAATTGTTATAGTCAATTAGGAGGCTAACCTCTATGTAACCTCAAACATGGTTCAAATAGTTCATAAAAGGTCTCCAATAAAAGAAACATCACAACATGAAGCTTAGCAGTCAATTCAGGCCATATCACAGCCTAGCACTACCCGAGCATGAATAAATACACCAGTGGACGCACATAACTCAACCACATACATGTGCGCCACCCATAGCTTGTAGCTATCACAAATAACTCAGGCAACTAGTGCTTCAACAAAGTTGAGGTAAGATACTTACCTCAAGCAAGCCAAATCAATACTCTAAGAAGCCCTTCCCGCGTGAATCAACTCCAGACGGCTCGAATATAACCAAAATAACTTAATAATATCAATAGAAGTCATAGGAAACAAATTCAATTAATAAAGCTAAGATCTTGAATCAATTATGCAAAGTCAACTCCAGGCTCGCACCACGAAACCTGAAAAAAATCACAATATCCGAACACCCATTCTAATACGAGTCCAAATATATGTGTTCGTCCAAATCCGACTTAAAATCGACCCTCAAATCATCAATTTTCACTTTCCAAAATCATAATCCAAAAATCCCCAAATTCCATCTTAAATTTACGTAAATTAGGTGTAATAATCTAGGGTAATCAATATCTAACACTAAAATCAAGATTACTTAAAAACCCTATGAAATATATATTTGTCCAGCATTTTTGCATTTGCGGACCACCTGCCGCATTTGTGGATCCGCTTTTGCGGTCCAAGACTCGCAACTGTGACCTTCACTTAAACCCCGACCTCCCTCTTTTGTGGTCCCTCATCCGCATCTGCTGGATCATTTCTGCGACCAGAATTTTGCATCTACGGATTCCCTTAGCCTCCAACCTAGTCCGCTTCTACGGCTCCAAGCCCACATCTGCAGAATTAACCTTCCTAGCACTGTATCTGCGGCCATCTAGCCGCTTCTACAAACTCACACTTACGGCCCATTCATCCAAGGTGTGAAATTCCAAATGATCTAAATCAATCTGAGACACACCTGAGCTCCTCGAGACCCCATCCAAGCACACCAACCAATCCCGAGATATAACATGGACTTACTCGAGGCAAATTACACCAAATCACATCAAAACCATGAATTGCGCCTTAATTCAAGCCAAAAAGCTAATAAACTTCCAACCGTAAAAAAATCATATCGAGCCATATCAAATCAATGGATTGACCTCAAATTTTGCATGCAAGTCCAAAATGATACAATAGACCTATTCCAACTCCCGGAAACATAATTTGAATCTGATATCATCAAAGTCAACTCTCGGTCAAACCTATTAACCTTCCAAAAAATAAGGAATATATCTTGGCGAAGCAATTACTATTATTTATTATGTCATTTCTGATGGACCCATAAAACTTTAGGCGATTCAGAGCTTGTCGCTCGAATTCATGAAAATGGCGTGGATATTAGCATATGAAAAATTAAAATTGCTGAATTCTATTTTGACAGCCCTAAAATGCCAAAAAGCGAGTAACGGTCATGGTAAAGCAATAATTATTTTCATTAGGTCATTTCTTATGGGCCCACAAAATTTTAGGCGATTCTAAGCCCGTCACCCAAATTCGTGAGATGGCATGGACATTAGCACACGAAAAATTAAAAATCATCTTGAATTCATGGTTTATAGCCCCAAAATGGGTAGAAAAAAAAGGAACAACATGTCGAGGTCATTTCTGATGGGCCCATAACATTTTTAGGGATTCGGAGCCTGTGCCCCGAATTCATGAAGATGGTGTGAATATTAGCACAAGAAAAATTAGAAATTGTCCTAAATTCTGATTTTACGACCCTAAAACACCAAAAACTAAGTAATAGTCATCGCAAAGCCATTACTATTGTTCAATAGGTAATTTCTGATGAGCCCATAAAATTTTAGGTGATTCAAGCCCGTCGCCTGGATTCATGAAGATGGCGTGGACATTAGCAGACAAAAAATTAAAAATAGTCCTGAATTCCTGTTAAATGACCCTATAACGCCAAAAAGTGAGGAAGGTTTTATGATGAAGAAATTATTGTCGTTCATTAGGTTGTTTCTAAAAGGGCCCACAAAACTTTAGGTGTTCATAGCCCGTCGCCCGAATTCAAGAAGATGGCGTGGAGATTAGCACTCAAAATAATTGGAAATCATGTTGAATTCCTGTCTTATGGCCCTAAAATGCCCAAAAAAAAAAAAATAACAGCCATGGCGAAGCTATGACTATTATTCATTAGGTCGTTTCTGATGGGTCCACAAAATTTTAGGCAATTCAGAGCCCTTTACTCAAATTCATGAAGATAGCGTGGAAAATAGCGCACGAAAATTAGAAATCATCCTAAATTCCTATTTTTATGGTCCTAAAAAGCCGCAAAAAAAGAGGAATGGGCATTGTGAAGCAATGACTATTTCTCATTAGGCCATTTCTGAAGGGCCTATAAAAATTTTAGGCGAATCAGAGCCTGTTGCCTGAATTCATAAAATTGGCGTGGATATTAGAACAGGAAAAGTGGAAATCGTCCTATTTTCCTGTTTGATGGCCCTAAAACACCAAAAAATTAGGTTTGGTCATGGCGAAGCAAAGACTATTGTTGGTTAGATTTTTGCTGATGGGCCCACAAAATTTTAGGCGATTTGAAGGCCATTACCCGAATTCATGAAGATGGCATGGACATTAGCACACGAAAAATTAGAAATCATCCTGAATTCATGTTTTATGGATCCAAAATGCCAAAAAATGATGAACGGTCATGGTGTAGCATTGACTATTATTAATTATGTCATTTCGATGGGCACACAAAGTATTAGGCGATTCACAGCCCTTTCTCATATTCTTGAAGATGGCGTGGACATTAGCATATGAAAAAATAAAAAACATCATGAATTCTTATTTTATTGCTAAAAAACACCAAAATGAGGACTGACATGGCGAGGCGATGACTAATGTTCATAATGTTATTTTTGATAGGCACACAAAATTTTAGTCGATTCGCAGCGCGTTGCTCGAATTCATAAAGATGGCGTGGACATTAACACACCAAATTAATTTTTTTTTAAAAAACATCTTAAATTTATGTTTTATGGCCCTAAAAGGCCAAGCAAGCAAATGTCATGGAGAACAATGATTGTTGTTCATTATGTCATTATAATAGGCCAAAAGATTAGGGAATTTGGAGCCGGTTGCCTGAATTCATGAAGATGGCATAGGTATCAGCACACGAACAATTAGAAAACGTCCTAGATTACTTTACGGCCCTAAATGCCAAAAATTGAGTAACAGTCATGGCGAAACGATGTCTATTGTTCATTAGGTTATTTTTTATTCGCCCACAAAATTTTAGGTGATTTGGAGCCCGTCACTTGAATTTATGAAGATGTTGCGAACATTAGCAAACAAAAAATTAAAAATCATTCTGAATTCCTATTTTATGCCCCTAATACACCTAAAAAAAAAGTAACAATCATGGCAAAGCTGATGAGTATTGTTCATTAGGTCGTTTATGATGGACGCGTAAAAGTTTAGGCAATTCGGATCTCGTCGCCCGAATTCATGAAGATGGCATGAACACTAGCACAAAAAAAATTCAAATCATGTTGGAATCCTATTTTATGGCCCTAAAACGCAAAACAAAGAGTAACAGTCATGGAGAAGTAATAAGTATTGTTAATTAGATCGTTTCTAATGGGCTCATAAAATTTTATACGATTCGAAACCCGTCGCCCGAGTTCATAAAATGGCGTCAATATTAGCACATGAAAAATTGAAAGTCATTATAGATTCCTATTTTATAGCCTTGCCAGAAAAGAGTAATAGTCATGGCGAACTAATGAGTATTATATATTAGGTCATTTCTTATGGCTCAACAAATTTTAGGCCATTCGGAGCGCATTGTCCGAATTGATGAAGCGGGCATGGACATTAGCATACGAAAAATGAGAAATAGTCCTAAATTCCTACTTTATAGTCCTAAAACACAAAAAAAAAAAAAAAAATATGGTTTGGTGGCGACATGATGACTACTATTCATTAGAACATTTCCAATGGTCCCACAAAATTTTAGGTTATTTGGAGCTCGTCGCCCGAATTCATGGAGATGATTGAAAAACATTCTAAATTTATGTATTATGGACCTAAAATGCCAAAAAAACAAGAAACAATCATGACAAAATGATGGCTATCGTTCACTAGGTCATTTCTAATATGCCTACAAAATTTTAGGCGATTCGGATCCCGTCGCCCGGATTCATGAAGATGGCGTGGACATTAGTATACGAAAAATTAGAAATCATCCTAAATTCTTATTTTATAGCCCTAAAACGCCAAAAAATGAGTAATCGTCAAGGCAAAATAAAGAGTATTGTGCTCACAAATTAGGTGATTCGGGGCCCATCACCTGAATTTATAAAGATGACGTGGACATTAGCACTCGAAAATCTAAAATCGTCCTAAATTCTTGTTTTATTGTCCTAAAACCCCCCCCAAAAATGAACAGTCATGGTGAAGTAATGACTATTGTTCGTTAGGTCGTTTCGGATGGGTCCACAAAATTTTAGGGGATTCGGAGCCTGAAGCTAGATAGCACATAAAAAATTAAAAATACTCCTATTTTATGTTTTATGGCCCTAAAACACCAATAAAATGAAGAACGGTCATGGAGAAGCAATGACGATTGTTTATTAGGTCATTTATGATGGCCCCACAAAATTTTAGACGTTTCGGAACATGTTGCCCGAATTTATGAAGGTGCACAATTGCATACAAAAACTTGGAAAACATCCTAAATGCTTGTTTTATAGCCACAAAACACCAAAAAATAAGGAATGGTCATGCTTAAGCAATTATTATTGTCATTAGGTTGTTTCTGATGGGCCCACTAATTTGTAACGCGATTCTGAGCTCGTCGGCCGAATTCATAAAGAAAGCGTGGACTACACATGAAAAATTAAAAATCATCCTGAATTCCTATTTTATGGACATAAAACGCAAAACAAAAAAAAGTAAGTAACTTATTTGGCGAAGCAATGACTATTCCTCATTAGTGCATTTCTGAGGGCCCACAAAAATTATAAACAATTCGGAGGCCGCCGCTCGAATTTATGAAGATTTCATGAACACTAGCACAAAAAAATTGGTAAAAAGTATTTCAAAAAATCTATTATTTTAGGTAATAAAAGCACCTAAATTGCGTCTACAAATGTGTTTACAAGAGTTATACATTACTCTACTACTTGCATTGGCTTATCTTTTGCGTGTTTAACAGAACTTGTTTGAGCAAGTGCGACATTTGTACAGCTTTAACCTTGAAACCAATAATTTAGATTATGAGGATTGCAAGCAAATGTTGCACTAATCTTTCACATTGTGGAGTACTAACTACAAGGTTACAATTGGAAAAAACTGCATTCCTCACTAAACTAAACATCTTTTCATATAGAAGTTGGGATTTTTACCTTCCTATATTATATATGAAACTTTATTATCTTTTCTAATCAAGTTTTAACTTAATTATATGATCATATAAAATTTACCAATTATATTACAAGTTAGTTTTAAATAATTATCAATTTATATTAGAAATTGAATAAGAAATCAGTTATTGCTCATCCACATTCTCTCTCTCCTGCGTTCTCTCTCTCTCTCTCTCCGTCTCTCTTGCGCTCTCTCTCTCCGTCTCTCTCTCCCTGTCTCTTTCTCTCTCTCTATCTCTCTATCTTTCATTCTCTGTTCTTTTCCCAATTTTTCTTCCTTTGATGTTCTCTACTTTATATCCTTTCATGTTGTATATATTTTTAATGAATTCATCAATGGATTTCAATCGTTTTACTATAGAGTTTCAACTTAGCAATTTTCTTTCATGTTGCACATTGGTGTTCAAATTGAAATTGTCAATCAATAAATTTTGAAGGTGTTTGACTCTCCACCATTGACAGTCATTAGAAAGCTTAGAAACTTTGAATTCGAATTTGAATTTTCAAAAACCATTAATTATTTGGAATAGGTGTTGTTGCAAACAATTGGGAATATTGTTTGGAGTTTATATCTTAAATTTGAGGGTGTTAAGTGAATATTAAACTTGATTTTGGCTGAATTTCAGATTGAAACAAATGACATACAATATACTCACGAAATTATACTAAAGTTGTATTATAATTGTATGTAAATTATATTTAAATTGTATTCTATTGTAGTTATATATTTTTTTTATTTGAATGTTGTATGAAAGTTGAAAATAGTTGTATAACGTATGAATCATTGTATGAAATTTATATTTAAGTTATAAATATTATTATTTTTACATAAAGTTGTTGATATGTACCAAAATTATATCAAATAGAAAATTCTTATTGAAATTTCAAAGAGGAAGTAGAACACACTACATACAAAATATATATAAGTTTTTTACAAAATACATATAGAAGACATATTGTATAAATATTGCATGAAAACTATATTTAATTGTATAATGTTGTAGTTATATTTAACTGGATAAACATGTATGAAAGTTATAATTTAGTTATAAATAAGTTGTATATTATATAATTAGTTTTATAAAATTTATTTTTAATTTATATGTTGTTATAGATATATCAAATTTGTACAAAATTTATTTTTAATTTGTATGCTAATGTACCATATAAATTTATCATCATCAAGTTTTTATATTGTTGTTACTACTGGTGTTACATCGGCAGAGACAAAGGCGTTGAACATTTTACTTAAATTTCGAGATTGTCTTTGACCAAAAATTTAAGACATGCCCGCACAACGCCACATAGGTAAAATGACTAAAACAAATCAATGAAAGAATAAAAATACTACCAACTACAGAATTGGCAAATAACACCCATTCTAATAAAAAAAAAGAAATGCAATGATATTCTAAATCCTAACACTCCTAAAATAATAAGCCGTAAATAATAGTACTTAGGGTCGTTTGGTACGAACATAAGTAATGTAAGGATTAATAAGCAGAGATTAGTAATGCTAGATTAGTAATACAGGGATTGTAGTGCTGAGATTATTTTTTATCAAGTGTTTGGTTCATTGTATTAAAATTTAGCTTGTGTTTGGTTTAAAACTGTATAAAATCTTCTTTACAATTATAGCCTTGAATATTCTACTTTCTGTATATAAAGAAATTTAGGAAAAGGACTTGAGAGACGGTTTAGTAATTTTACGGTCTTACCCAGGTATAGTTAAGGCAGGGATTAGTAATCCCTTGGTTTCTTTGGTATTAACTAAGCCGTCCTATGAGGTATAAGTAATCCATGTATTAGGTATGCATAAATTGAATTGAGCAACCAAAAATTGTATTGAACGAATTAAATTTTTATACGTAAATTATTTTATTTAGTACAGCCTACCAAACGACCTCTTAGTAATCAATATTGATAAATTTTTAATCCTCCCTTCAATTATCATCCAAGTTCATGGCATTATCATCGTCATCCCTGCCACCAGAATCCCTAGAAATAGATGTGCAGTCTTCTATAATTAAATACTCTTAAAAAAATTAAATCTTTGGAGCGTATCAATTGAAAAGAACATCATTAATAAATAAAGGGATTCTTAAAATAGGAAAAGAGAAAAAAGAAAAATAATATAACTTAATTCCCTAATTATAATAATAATGGATTACATATAAATTGAAAATAAATCTTATTTGGCATAAATAATTTTCAAATTTAAAATAATTTTGATAATAAAATTTCATATAGTATATAAAAAAAATTCTAAATGTTAACACCGCAGGAAAAAGTAAATGAACACTCATTTGCTAACTTTTGTCCATCCCCTCGGCAAAATCGATTAGATATATAATTACACAAAATAGAAACAAAATTATTAACTTCTTCTATTTCAATTTAGATGACAGATATTTTTTATTATTTAGTTCCAACAAAAGATATTTTTAAAATTAAAAATAATTTAATTTTAAACTTTTTATTTAACCATTTTACCCTAAATAATAAATTTTTTTATAACCTTACAAATATCATAACACTGCAAAGCTTTAACCTCTAACTTTTAAGTCCAAAAGTTTTAAAAATTCTTTATTTTTTTCTTTTAAATTACATGCCTGAGTTAAACTACATCATCCAAATTGAATTTGAGGAATTACTAGTCGACTAATCTTTTGAATCTTGGTAAAATATAAAGCAAAAGTACATTGATAATATTGACTACCAGAATATGACATCCAATTTTAAATCTCATATGGCGGATTACAAGTTTACAGCAAATTAACAAAAAAGTCAGAATAAGCTAGTAGACACTTGAATTTGTTCGTGTTTGTCATCTCTCAATCTTTATACTAAATGAAGTTTCATCCAAAAACTTACAATTATTCAAAATTAATAGTTTAAACCCTCTAATTATTGACCAAGCATACGTAACAACTTAGTGACTGAGTTGTACAAAATAAAAAACAAAAAGCATAGAATGTTTCTTTCTTGTTCTGCCCCAGCGCCTGCCCCATTTCTTTTTCTTTTTTTAACCCCTTCTCGTTCTTCCCCAGCCACTGTGATTTTCCTTCGCATGGTCTAGTTAATTACCTGTTTGTCATTGTTTGTTTGCTTTGTGAATATTTATTTTCAGTAAAAAGTAGTATAATTTGATTGATAGAAATATTTAATTTTTATTACTTTTGTATGGTAGTTATTATATGGGGTACAATAAGCATAGAATAATGGTGGAGGAGAACGAAGAATAATTAAATGGTTTTACAAAAAGAGGGAGGAAAAGATAAAAGATTGATTTTTTTAATGTAATTGTAGAAAAAAGTGTTAATATGACATTTTTATCTGACGTGGATTATAGCACCATGCGATAAAGGTTTGAAGAAACATTATTAATTATAAAAACCAGAATAACGAATAAGAACAATTGAGCACGAGAGCCAAATGAATCTGAAAGATTCATGTCTGGTTCAAGAAGGGATTACGAAATTTTAGAAAGGAATGAAAAAATAATCTACTTTAATTAAGTGATTTATAAGATAATAAAAAACAAACGATCTTGAATAACTAGAAAAAACTACAAGTGTCTATCAAAAACTATTCTGCCAACAAAAAAATTAAATGAAAAATGACCAAAATTAGTCAGAAATTACCTACCTGCAGGGACAAAGACTACCACAGAACTGCTAGTAAACAAAAATTACAAGTATGTAATCAGAGGACGTAACCAAAATTACCCTTAGCCAGAAAATTTCATTATACAAGGCAAAATTCATATTGCAATTCTAAAAGCTTAAAAAGATAAAAGCTTTAAAGAGCCACAAAAAAATGGTAAAATGAAAAGTTTAATTGTACATTATTTCCAAATATAAAAATGTGTTATTCTTTTTAAAACAAAATATTACAGAAAATACGTACTTAAATTGAAACAGTCATCGACTAACCTAAAAGTATAGCTCAATAGTTAAGAGAATTCAAAACCTTTTGCAAGATCACTAGTTAAACTCCCGTTAGCCATAGACTTAATTTTTAAACTATTTCTATTTTGAAAAACCCGTAGAGAAAATCCAAACTACACCAATATATATAATTACATTTTCAATCCCGGCTTATTTCGGATGCTTGAAGGCCCCACTGACACAAAGTGATTTAGAAAGATTTCTTTATATGGTGATCGGTCATGGTATCTATAACCTTGCTTCTTTTTCGGCCAAATCCTGATTTCGTTTTGCTTCTCCCGATCGTCAAGCCTGATCGACTCGAAAACTTCTATAAATAAATTTATAATAGTAACATGTAGATGCGCCAATATTCTCGAACCACAAATAGAAAAGAGTACATGGACAGAGATATTAATACAGAGCATCACGATCACTTTTGCTTCAAGGGAACGAGTCAGTCAAAAACAATTGAATTTTGCCAACCAGATAGCGAAGCATCAGAGCCAAAACAAATACAACTACAACACAAAACACAATAATAAGCTTCAATAGCAGAATTTAGCATTTATCTTAGATCACATATTTTTTATTTCATTTTTCTACCATATTTATGTTGGCTGCTATCTAATTGACGCTTTGAAATTAACAAGACAATAGACCAACCTACTTAAGAAATGAACATAAAAATGTAGTACCCCAACGTCCAAATACACCATAAATGGAGCAAAGGATAGCGAGAGGAACATCTATTTAGCTTCACTGGTAAAAGTGCCACACAACAATGTGTGACCCAATAAATAAATAGATAAGCAAAGCATAGTTTACATAAAGTCACAAATTTTTGAATAAAACTGAACAAATAAAGCACACTTTGGATTAAAAAAATTGGAATTGAGTGGAAAAACTCAGTCCCTTAGATGTTCATAACTTGCGATCATTTTCGCAAATCATTACAGGTCTGTGTCTGTATAAATTGCTCATCATCGTTGTTCCACACATTCTCATTAATTAAAATACTTTCAAAAGATAATTAATCTTAAATGGCAGTATATAATCAAAAGATATGGAGTAATTAGAACGAGGTGAACAAACTCAGTCCCTTAGATGTTCATAAATTGCGATCATTTTCGCAAATCATTACAGGTCTGTGTCTGTATAATGGCTCATCACTGTGGTTCACCCCTATCAACAAATTTTGTTTAAAATAAATGTAGCTGCCCCAGTGTACTCCAAACACAAATTAAAAAAGGGGTTAATGAAGGAGAAATATAAAAAGGAGCAACACACACACTGTAGCTTCTAGGGAACGAGTTGGTCAAAAATGGATAATCTTTTGCCAACCAGATAAAGAAGCTTTCAAATCATAACTAAAACAAGTCAAAAATACAAGAGTATCACCATGGTTAAAGAGAGTGCCATTGGTCGGCCGTGGCGGAGGAGAATCTGCAGTCGAAGAAACACTAGGCTACGGCGGAGAAGAAATCAGAGTGAGAATCTATTAGACTTGCAGCTTCGTGGTCGTATTTATATACGATGGGGTCAGTGAAGGGTTAGGGTTTTGGGGAGAAATACTGTGGGCTTTTGACATGGGTAAGAAGACTTGATCCATCTATCTTAAGCCCATTTATTACTTTATTACGACTACACTAATTGTTTTGGGCAAGTTACACATTTACCTGATTGTCCAAAAATAATTATATTTACTAGTCAAATATTATAAAAAAAATATGTATAATATATATATATATATTATACATATATATTACTATTATTATAGACCAATTTTGGCTTACTTTTAAAGTGAAATTATTATCAGATAAATAGAAATACCTTAATTATGTCCAGTTGGTGAAATGAATTCTTGTTACAACTCTTTTCGACCTATCGTTAGAGATATCAAAGCTTTCTAGCATTGGGATGGCCATGATTTTCTAAGAGAGTTTCAGTTAGTCTATTATTTCCTAGTTTCAAATCCATCAAAAAAGAACTATTTCTCAATCTCGCTGGAAAAAAATTACTCCTGTCATGAAATAGTTTAGATAATTCTCCCTCAAATGAATTTTCTGAGATGATCAAGCGAATCTAGTTTCGATGACTTTCCAACTGCATCTGGTAATTTTTCAGAAAGCATATTTGTAAAAAGAACAATACTAATTATCTAAGCTCAAATTTGAAATCGCATTTGGAACTACTCTGTCTATATTATTTCCACCAAGACTAAGTTATTCCAAATATTTGCATTGATAGAACCACTATAGGATGGTGGAGTTGAGATTGTTGAATGCAAGATCAAGATTTTTAAGTTTGATACATCTTCGGCCTTAGTTGGCATCGCACCTTCAATACCACTAAAAAAAAGTGTCAAGATTTTCAAAATTATTGAGATCAAATAACCATCTGGGTAAAAAACAATTGAAAGAGTTGTCACATACCTTGAAAGTCGTGAGAGAAGTTAAGTTAACAGAACCTCCGGAAAACACGCCAATCAAATTACTAACACTCAAATCAAGAGAAACAAGAATAGAGAGATTTGAAATCGCCTTATCTATGGAGCGTGCTTACAACATGGCGGGTAAGGCTCGGAACTTGGCAATAAAGGGCTGAAGATCGACTCCAAGTCTCACCAGGCTAGAACCCGGGATTAGAATGCCTACCTTCGAGAACATTGAGTCCGTGATCCCGGAGTCGATCATAACCCCTAATGACCTTGAAGAAACATTGTTAGCATAACCAACAAAAAACCGAAATATCTGCGACCACTTGGATATTACAGCGGAAATCTCTGCACGTATCAATAAGAAACCGACACAGCAAATCAAGAGATTTTTTATCTTTAATAGAATTCTACCTAAAATAAGACTCATCTATAAGGGGTTCTGATAATTCATATAAAACATTATAACACACATTTCAAAACAATATACTAACATTATTCTTGTTCTCTTTAAGCTCTTATTCTTCTGTATCTTGTTATTGATCGAAGTACATTCAGCTCGAGGGTGGCTAACCTTCCAAGGCTCAAATTGTCCAAGCAGAATTGAACATGATCCGTCCCGAAAAGTCACCCGCAGGGATGAACCGGTAGCGAAGAGGTCGAATTAAAATGAATCAAGGACTAACCCCGAGATCATAAAGATGCTCAAGGAACTGACCAAACGGGTAGAATTAGCGAAAAAGAAAATCGAAGCTAATGACAAAAAGGTGGAAACTTACAATTTCTGGGTCAACCAAATCCCAAGAGCACCGCCGATATTGAAAGGCCTGGATTCTTAGAAGTTCATGTAAAAACCCTTTCCTCCGAGCATGGCTCCAAAGCCAATCCCTAAGAAATTACGCATGCTCAAGATTCCTAAGTACAACGAAACGACCGATTCAAATGAGCATGTAACCTCTTACACATGTGCCATCAAAGGGAACGACTTGGAGGATGATGAGATTGAGTCTATCTTGTTGAAGAAGTTCGGAGAGACCCTGTCAAAAGAAGCTATGATTTGGTACCACAACTTACCTCCTAATTCTATTGATTCATTTGCTATGCTTACAAATTTTTTCGTGAAAGCACACCCCGGGGCTATCAAGGTCGAGACCAGGAAGTTGGACCTTTTCAAAGTAAAGCAGAGGGGTAATGAGATGTTCAGAGAGTTCGTGTCCCGGTTTCAAATGGAATGGATAGACCTGCCACCGATCGCTAATGATTGGGCCGTTCAAGCTTTCACCCAAGGACTCAACGTTCGGAGCTCGTTCGCTTCACAGTAGTTAAAACAAAACTTGGTCGAATATCCGGCTGTCACTTGGGCCGATGTCCATAACCTATATCAATCAAAAATCAGGGTAAAAAAAGATCCGCTTGGGACCCCTTCCGGGTTCGTGTATCCCGTCAGAACCATTGACAAAGTCAAGAGAGACATCGATTGTGAACCGAGATCAAACAAGAATCGGTATCAACCGTACAATGAAGATCGAAGAAGCAGTGGGTCCGGACGGAGCCCTATGAGAAATGAAAGGAGAAGTGATCGAGGTTAGAGCAATCAGGGACTCATGAGCAAAAGCAGCTTCGACAGGCTCGTCGTGCCTAAAGAAGCACCGAGATTATCGGGTACAACTTCAACGTCGATACCGCCGCTATTGTATCTGCCATCAGACGCAACAAAGACACCAAATGGCCTAAACCTTTACAGTCCGATCCATCCCAAAGAAGATCCCAACCTAATGTGCAAATATCGTGGCACTCATGGCCACAGAACGGTTGACTACTGATAATTAAGAGAAAAGGTGGCCCGGCTGTTCAACAACGGGCATCTCTGAGAGTTCCTAAGTGATCAAGCCAAGAACCACTTCAGGAACAGGGATTCCAATAAACAGACCAAGCCGGAAGAGCCTCAGAAATTCATAACATGATCATCGGTGGGGTTGACATTCCCCAAGGTCCAATGCTGAAACACACCAAAGTATCCATCATATGGGGAAAATGGCCTCAGGATTACATACCGGAAGGAACCTTGTCTTTCAACGAAGAAGACGCTGAGGGAATCATACAACCCCACAACGACGCACTGGTAATATCGGTACTCGTAAATAAATCTCGAACTAAGAGTGTTTTAATTGATTCAGGTAGCTCAACCAACATCATCGGATCAAGGGTCATGGAACAACTCGGCCTACAAGATCAAATCGTACCTGCAGTCCGAGTCCTGAAAGGGTTCAACATGGCATGCGGGACCATTAAAGGAGAAATAACATTACCGTTGAACATCACCGGAACCGTACAACAAGCCAAGTTCTATGTAATCGAAGGAGATATGAGATACAACGTTTTGTTCGGGAGACCATGCATTCACAACATGAGAGTAGTACCCTCGACATTGCACCAGGTGATGAAATTCCCAACATCCGAAGGAGTCCAAACAGTTTATGGGGAACAACCGGCCGCCAAGGAGATGTTCGCGGTCGATGAGGTAATCCCGGCATCCACAATCTCGATATCGGAGGATCTGAATCAGATGGTCAAAAAGGGGCTAAATAGCAATTACCAACACCAGTCCTGACCTAACCGGATAAACATGGGATTGATGAAGACGATAATTACAGGGTTCCCAGGTCTTTTATAGCCCACGACGATTCTAATGCCACTAAATCGACGGTCGAGGAGCTGGAACAGGTCATATTGATCGAGCATCTACCCGATCGGAAAGTATACCTTGGCATAGGGTTAAGTCCCGAGCTCAGGAAAAAACCCATTCAGTTTCTTATAGCTAACATAGATTGTTTAGCATGGTCCCACCTTGATATGACAGGGATCCCACCGAAAATTACCACTCACAAGCTAAGCCTGGATCCGAAGTTCCATCCGGTCAAGCAAAATAGGAGACTCCAATCCGAGGTCAATCATGCTTTCATCAAGAATGAGGTATTTAAACTCCTTAAAATAGGATCCATTCGGAAGGTTAAATACCTGAATTGGTTAGCGAACGTGGTGGTAGTCCTTTAAAAAGGGAATAAGTTAAGAATGTGTGTAGACTATAAGGACTTGAATAAGGCATGTCCCAAGGACTCCTTCCCTTTGCCCAACATCGATCGCATGATCGATGCCACGGCCGGCCACAAGATCCTTAGTTTTCTTGATGCCTACTCTCGGTACAACCAAATACGAATGAACCCGGGTGATCAGGGCAAAACCTCTTTCATCACTAAATACGGCACATACTGCTATAACGTGATGCCATTCAGATTAAAAAAACGCTGGTGCCACTTACCAACACCTAGTAAACCGGATGTTCGAGGAACAAATAGGAAAATCAATAGACGTTTACATTGACGATATGTTGGTTAAGTCCTTATAAGTAAATGACCATTTGAAATATTTGCAGGAAACCTTCAGCATATTGAAGAAATACAATATGAAGCTGAACCCGGAGAAAGGTACATTTGGAGTTGGATCAGGTAAATTCCTCGGATTTATGGTATCTAACAGGGGAATCGAGATCAACCCCGACAAGATCAAATCCATCGAAGATATCACGGTTATGGACAACGTGAAGGTCGTGCAAAGATTAACAGGACACATAGCCGCCCTGAGGCGATTCATCTTGAGGTCCTCCGATAAAAGCCACCGATTCTTTTCACTATTGAAGAAGAAGAATAACTTCTCCTGGACCTCAGAGTGCCAACGGGCCTTGGAGGAACTCAAGCGATATCTATCGAGCCCACCGCTACTTCACATACCAAAGACAGACGAACAACTATACCTATACTTAGCAGTATCACATATTGCGGTAAGTGGAGTTCTGGTCGGGGAAGAGCAAAGTACGCAATTTCTAATTTATTATGTTAGGACTCTAGGTGAGGCCGAAACTAGTACCCTCACCTAGAAAAGTTGGCGATCGCTTTACTAAGCGCCTCTATGAAGCTGAAACCATATTTTCAATGTCATCCTATATGTGTTGTGACTACTCACCCATTGCGAAATATAATGCATAAACCCGAGCTCTTGGGAAGATTGGCCAAATGGGCCATAGAAATCAGCAGTTACTGTATTGAATATTGACCCCGGACAGCCATTAAATCTCAAATATTGGCTGACTTTGTGGCCGACTTTACACCGTCCCTAATACCCAAGGTCAAAAGAGAGTTGTTGGTGAACTCAGAGACGTCTTTGAGAATCTGGACCCTCTTTATGGACGGTGCCTCAAATGCAAAATGGTCTGGACTTAGCATCGTATTGAAGACACTAACAGGTAATGTAGTTAGACAATCTATTAGGACTGTGAAATTGACTAACAACGAGGCCGAATATGAGGCCATGATTGTAGGTCTCGAACTAGCCAAAAGCTTGGGAGCAGAGGTGATCGAGGCTAAGTGCGACTCCCTCCTCGTGGTGAACCAAGTTAATGGGACGTTCGAGATCAGAGAAGAACGGGTACCTGGATAAGTTGCAGGTAACATTATATCGGTTCAAAGAATGGACTTTGCAACACGTACCTCAGGATCAAAATAGTGAGGCTGACACTGCTAACTTAGGATCATCGATCGAGGACGACGAGTTCAACTCGGGGTCATTCATAACTTATAAGATCAGTAGTGGAAGAAGGCCACGTGGGAGGTTAACTCTATAAGCCTAACTTGGGATTGGAGAAACAAATATATAGAATATCTGAAGACCGAGAGACACCGAGTACGTTCTTTGTGAAATCCACGAAGGCACCTGCGGAAATCATCCAGACGCCGAATCATTGGTTCGAAAAGTAACCAGAGCCGGCCACTACTAGATCGATAAGGAAAAAGATGCGAAGTAGTTTGTACGAAAATGTGATGAATGTCAAATACAAGCTCTGATGATTCATCAACTTGGGGAGCTGTTGTATTCGGTTCTGTCACCACGACCATTCATGAAGTGGGAAATGGATGTCGTTGACCCCCTTTCATGGGCACCCGGTAAGGCTCATTTTATATTGTTTTATGACTGACTATTTTTCTAAGTGGGTGGAAGCCCAGGCATACGAGAAGGTCAGGGAGAAGGAGGTCATCAACTTCATTTGGGACCATATCATATGTCGCTTCGGAATGCCAGTCGAGATCGTGTGCGACAATGAGAAGTAATTCATCGCTAGCAAAGTAAGCAAGTTTCTCGAAGACCACAAGATCAAAATGATCCTATCAACGCCCTATCACCCTAGTAGGAACGGACAAGCAGAATCGACCAACAAAACCATACTCCAGAACCTCAAAAAGAGGTTAATTGACGCCAAAGAAAAATGGAAAGAAATCCTGCCCGAAGTCTTATGGGCATACCGGTTTTCACTAGTTTACGGTGCTGAAGCACTAATACTGGTTGAAGTCAGAGAACCAAATCCCAAGTTTCAATATGCAACCAAAGAATCAAACAACGAGGCCATGAATACAAGCGTAGATCTATTAGATGAAAGGCGTGAAGCCGCCTTTGTTCGATTGGCAACGGATCGAGAGATATTCAAATCGAAGAGCTAACCTTAGACACTTTAATGTCAGGGACTTGGTATTGAGGAAGGTTACACTAAACACCCGAAACCCGAACGAAGGGAAGTTGGGCCCGAACTGGGAAGGTCCGTATCAAATTATTGAGATCATCGGAAAGGGGTCTTACAAACTCGGAGCAATGAACGGCGAGCAACTACCAAAAAACTGGAATATAACTCACTTGAAACGATATTACTGCTAAGGTACGACCCCATTGATGTCTTTTATTTTGAACTAACACTTGCAGGTAACAAACAAGGAACGATACAATTTTTAGGCCTGAAAACATGCATTGATGGCTTTTATGTTGAACTAACACTTGCAGGTAACAAACAAGGAACGATACAAATTTTAGGCCTAAAAGCATGCGTTGCACTCTTTTCCCCTTGAACCGGTTTTGTCCCAAATGGATTTTCCGGCGAGGTTTTTAACTAAGCAACAGTAAATCGTGCTAACTTAGAATTGAAGGCTGGTTACAAACTAGTATCGAAGATCACGACAACAGTATTCGAGGCCTCTCTACGATCGGCCCCAAACATTGGGGGCATTACCCTCGGATAACAACTTTAGCAAGGAAAGAAACTTTATGATTGAATGGTCTCAACTCGATAGATAGGATTTACTGTAAGGGCCAAACCGGTCAAATTAACCATGATTGGACTACTCGAGCCCTGGCACAAAGCTTTGTACACATGTGTAACTATTGCGCACAAAAATAAAAAGAGGTCTCTACCTTGTGGATAAATGTCTTGTCCTTTAAAAATTTTCTCTTTTTTCTTTCCTCTTAAGGAATTTCCTACATTCGATCCCCTAAAGGTACCGAGCCCAACGGCCGCCTTTATCCGGGTTCAAACGATCACTCCCAATCAGGGACTACCGTCCAAAAATAAACTTGGACAACTCAAGCTAAGGGAGCTCGGGACATAAGACCTATTAGGCAACACACGAACCTTAAAGGCTACAGCCATCCCCATCCGAGGACCGTTATCTCAGGCAAGCCTGAATAATTCGAGATGACAAGCCCACTGGCAAACACCTGAATTAAAGATTCTATGGCCATATTAAAATGGCTCGGAGACATCTGTGACCCGTAATAAAAAATAAGGCCTTGAAAAATTTCTAAATCGGTTCTAAAGGCTACCTTCAGCTAACTATAATCTAAAAAAGTATAAGTACTTTGGGGAAAAGTTCTGGTCATACCGAACCCCCACGATGCCTTGAACAAACTAATGTCATAGGAAAGGCGTGTTCTAACCACGAAACATGACCTAACTAGTTTATGCTAAGGCATTTCGATCTTTGCGAACACAAAAGAATAAAGCAAAGAAAAAACAAAACTCATAAATTATAGAAGGGAAAAGGAAGCCTTGTATTATATATACATGAAGTCTTTACAAAGGCCAAACAGCCTTGACAAAAAGTACAAAAGTACACAAGTACAAAAATATAAAAAATGTACAAGGCAATTAAATGGTCTGATCTTCACCGGAGCCCGCCTCGTTGCTAGGTTCTTCGGACTCTCCTCCACCCTCGGATCCACTCGAACCCTCAGAATCTTCCTCGGGATAAGCCAACTTTTTGGCCTCGGTTTTGAGCCCCTTAGCACTCTCAATTTCAGACGACAAGTCGAAACCCCGAGCATGAATCTCCTCGAGGGCCTCCCTTCGGGATTGCCGCTTCGCATGCTTGACGATATCCTTCGTTTGATCCTAGACTGCCTCAGCATCGGCCTTGGGCCACCATCTCGTCGGCATCGGCTTTAACCACCAAGACCACCAACTTGGCCGTTTCGAGCTCCTTGCCAAGATTTTCTCGATCAGAGACAGCCGCACTTAGTTGAGACTGGAGCTCCTCAACCTTTTTGGCATGCACCTCGGCCTTTACCTTTACCGCTCAAAGTTGGATCTCCGCGGAAGTCAGCTGTGCCCGAGCAGTCTCCTTTTTGGAGGCCAGACGGTCCATCCTGCCTCTCCATTCATCGGTCTCGACCTTGACAACATCCATCTCAGCTCGAAGTTGGGGCGATCTAGTCGATTTTCTATTGGACCTGCGGATTTCGACCATCAGTCACCAAGTCTAGCTCGTCATCACTAACCTCAAATATTTTTTCCTGCTCGATGCTCCTTCTGAGCCACCTCCAGCTCAGCTCAGAGGCTCTTAGCCTCTCCTTCACGTTGCTCGCTGAGAAGTTTGTAAGTATTTCTTTTCTCAGTGAGCCCTGGGACCTCAGCCTCAAGCTGGTTCAGCTCGTCCCGGTATCGGAAAAAGGTCTCATGATGAAGCACCGAGGCCTGCAGACATAAAGAAAAATGTTAGGATTATCTACAAATTAGTTTAAGTATGAATTGAAGTCATCAAGAGATATTTGAAGTTACCCGGTTTAGTGCCTGTTGTGCTTCATTGAACAGGAAGGGCGTGTCCACCTTGTTCATCTTAGCTTGGTCTTCCTTGTCCACCAAACATCGAAGGTTGCTGGCTACCCCTACGCGGGCAGAAAGGAACCGGGCATCCTCCGGAACAAAGATGACGATCGACCGTTTTCGGTCGGGATCCACACTCGGAGCTGGGAACCGGTTGACCAGTTTTGAGCTTGAAGAAGGCCCCTTGTTCTCGAAGACAGACTCTTTTTCGACACCTCCAAGTCACCCAACCCGGTGACATCCTCCGTGGCGGTAGATTCCACGCCATCAAAAGAGCCGCGAAAGGTATCGTCCGCTCCGCGGGCCTCCTCGTTAGGACGTTCTTTCACCGTCTGAGCCTCGTTTACACGGACTCAGTGAATAAAGGTGACTCAGTGATGTCTATCATAACAAGTGCCTCCTTCGGGGCGTTACCCATATTCCGAGAAGTTTCTGCTACGGCCTCCTCATCGGCCTCCCTAAATTGAGGTAGATTAGCCTCGCCTTTCTCAGGTTCGGAGGCCCCTCACCCTTCGAGTCGCGACGACACGTGGGCCATCAGATCGAAATCTTCATCTTCTTCTTCGGATTCGTTCCTCAACCGATAGGGTGAATCTGAAGACGATGCTCGAGCGCTAGTGCTTTTATTTAGACTTGCACACCAGCCTTCTCTTTGTTTTCTTTTTCTCCGAGCTCGGAGAACTCGGAATCCTCTTTCTTTTCTTCTCTTCAGCCTGTCTCGGAGCAGAGGATTCGGTAGGGAGTTTCTCGCCACTAGATGGAGGCCTCAGTGTGACGTTCCAGGATAAACCTGCAAAAAGAAGTAAAACAAGTGAGAACTTAATAAAGCAAAAAGGAACCCAAGTATTATTTATTCATGAAAGGGATCTCACCATGGGAACAGGCCTCTCATCGACCATTTGAAAGTTGGCACCATGAGCGCTCGAAAAAGGGCCTATCTAGTACGATGCCCTCGACCCACTCCTTGAGTCGAGGAATTGCATTCAGGACCCGAGCGACAGCTGCACCACCACAGAACACCGATAAGAAGGAAGGAAAAAAGCGATAAATCAAATTTTGGAAGCGAAATTATACTTACATGACATATTTCACTTCTCAAGAAATGGCATATGATCAGCTGGAATCAAGTCCCAGGTTCTCACTTGAACAAAATGACCTAACCAGTCTCGATCCTGTTTTTCATCAATACTCGAGAACGGGGCTTTATTGTCCCGAAGCGCGAGCTTGATCAGTCCCCCCCTAAGAGTCGGGACTGTATAAACGCATGAGGTAATCGATGGTGAACGGGCATCCTTCGATCTTGCTCACAAAAAAACAGAGAAGGATCATGATCCTCTAGAATGAAGGATGAATTTGACTGAGGCATACCTCGTATCTCTTGCAAAAATCGATGATGACCGGACCAAAGGGTCCAATATAAAGGGATAAGTGTAAACACTTAAATTTCCCTCGACGTGGGTGGTGATGTCTTCGTCGGGTTCGGGAATCACTACATGCTTGTCGACCCAATCGCAATCCTTTTTGACCGCAGAGAGAACATCCTCAGTGATCGAGAAGATGTACCTCGAGACCTCCTCGCACCGGCCTTGTATGGAAGAGGGCTTTTCAACCTTAAAATCAGCATTGACCGGGCATCCCCCAGGGATGCACATTTTCAAGGGAGGTTCCGGTACTGGTTCCTCGACAGCAGTACGCGAAACGGTCTCCTCGATAGCCGGCCGCGAGGTAGCAGGGGTTTCTTTTTGGGGGACGGTTTTTGAAGTATTCGCCATTTCTTTGAAAATGGAGGAAAAATGAGGGAAAAGATGAAGTTAGATTAACTTGATAGTTTGGGATGAAGACAAGTTAAAGTTTTTATAAAAGATCCAAAAAAACAAAATATAAGTGCAGGAAGTATTAAAATTTCTTAGGTACGAGGGTAGAAGGCTTGGATGTAAAGTTTGAATGAACAAAGGAAGATGTATTTATAGTTTTTCAGCGATGATTCATATCTAGGAGTGGCCAACCGGCAATTGACAAGCATTTAATGCCATTAAGACTTGACTGACGAGACGTTTCATTTATTCTATCGTTTTTGTCGCAGGGTATCGAAGTAAGAATCAGACGCTCATGTCGTTTCTCTCGTTTACTCACCAAAAAATCAGGGGACTATATGTATATGATCGAAATCGAGCTCGACTACGACATGGGGGGCCAGGCTCGGAACTTGGCAATAAGGGGCTGAAGATCGACTCCAAGTCCCACCGGGCTAGAACCCGAGGTCAGAACGCCTACCTTCGAGAACATTGAGTCCATAGAACCCGAGGTCAGAACGCCTACCTTCGAGAACATTGAGTCCGTGATCCCGAAGTCGATCATAACCCGAACGAGCTCGAAGAAACATTGTTAGCATAACCAACAGAAGATTGAAATATCCGTGACCGGTCGGATATTAAGGCGAAAATCTCGGCACGAATCGATAAGGAATCGGCAATTAGCAAATCAAGAGATTTTTTATCTTTTATAGAATTGTACCTAAAATAGGACTTCTCTACTATATAAAGGGGTCTGATAATTCATTCAACACATTATAACACGCATTCCAAAATAATATATTATATTATTCTTGTTCTCTTTAAGCTCTTATTCTTTTGTATCTTGTTATCGATCGAAGTACATTCGGTTCAAGGGTGGCTAACCTTCCAAGCCTGAGATTGCCCAATTCGTGTGGTTTGCATTTGCTTATCATTATTTATTTCAATTGCATTCTAATTTATCATTTTGTGTCAAGTTAACCCACGTATCCTTAAAATCACTTACAAATTTAATTGTTATTCGATTTTGAGGGTAAACAGGTATATAGGATTTGACACAACATGTGTTGCAAGCGATGAAAGCTTATCCACACCGGATGTCTACACCCGGTTTAGTTAAATTAACCACATAAGACAAACTAAGGTCTAGCGGCATATTTTAATACAGAAAAAAAAAATTTAAAAAGAAGTGAAGTCATTAGCGTAACATTTGTAATCGTTAGGGTTGCCGTCACCATCCGTTCTTCTTCTAGAGTCGTGAACGAAGATGTACCTTAAGCTTTTCGCAAGAAAAATTCTTCGATTTACATTATTTTATCCTTTTTACTACTAGTTGCGCACATTCTCATCTTACCAAAATCTTTTCCATTATTGCAAAATTCTGGTTATTATATTCAGGTAGAGCATTGGCCACCTATCACATATCATATTCTTAAATAGGTTGACATTAGGATATTGAAAATGAAATAGAAGTATGATAAATGAATATGATGACAAATTCAAAATCAACTATTCTTAAAATGGACGTAAATTTCATGTTCATTCTCGTAATGATAGAGTGGAGTTTTATGAGATTTAATATTTCAAGGGGAAGTTTTTAACTACTGGAAACTCCAAGATGATGTGGATAACTGGGTATGTATGCATCAAGATTTCAAGAGCATAACAAAATGAGCGAAAACATAACAAAACCCGCGTGTAAATAAATTGATGTCATTTAGTTGCCGTTACATGTTAATTAGTTTATAGTATTTAATTAATATTATGTGCAAAATACATGATACTTAACTATAGTTAATCACTATGTTAAATAAAGTGCCATATGTCAAATATAATTAGTCGGCTGTAAACACTCTGTGCAGATTCATCCCTGTGGACTCTTCTCACACTAACTCATTTTTAAACCACAAAACTTCCTAATTATTGATGGCGAAACCTGAAATTTTTTTAAAGGTGTTCAAACTTAAAAAAAGTGAAAATAATTTTTCGATAAAAAGTATTTAATATATATTATTTACCTCTAAAACTTGATATTAACTATATATACATTATAATTTTTTTACGAAATGTGGTCAATTGACCATCCTTAACTAAATGTAGCTTCACCCCTAATTAATACCCGATGTGGGAGTGTCATTAGTTCGGTAATTTTATTGGCCGTGGTTTTTTGTTTTTATTGATCAATTTATGTACTTAAATCAAATATTATTGTTTTCATTTTCTCTTATATTGGATTAAAATAACGACTTTACTCATCGACAGCTCTAACATTGTTTCTAGTACTGGGCTCAATCAAATTATCCATCCTTTTGGACTCCCAATTCGGCCTAGCCCATTTATATTTTTCCCAAACTGGAGCCCAATTATGATAAATTAACTTAAAGATTTTTTCGTTTTTATATAATATTTCATTAAAATTATCTTAAATTTGTACGCTATAACTATAATTTTTTTTATCATTCATATATTATTCCTTTAAAGAGTCTCCTTCCAGCTATGTCTTCCTTCTTTAAAGCGTGATTGACGGAAAGGGCAGACTTTGTGTGATTTCCTTCTTTAAAGCGCAGACTTAGCGAGGCAAAGGCAAAGCTTAATTTGTATGTTGCCTCAATCCCGATGTCTTCGGTAGGAGACAAGCTCCCGTAAGTGCATCCATCAATGGTACTAATACGAAATTTAAGAAAAAAAAATAGGCAGTGATGTTCGGATAGAATTGTATATATTTAACTATTATGGTGTTGCCCTGGATGCTGGAGGTGGAAACTAGGGTCGGGATAAGGTTATTTTGATCTTTCACGGTCTCAACTCGTATAAAAGGGGTTCTAAACTTAATTTGAAGGGAACCTAACAGACATTGAAGGGGAATTCACGTGAGTAAACACAGACCACGCTTGGAGGAGCCCTCTAATTAGTTTTTCTTCTCTTCTCTTTTTTTAGCTTCATAGTTTATCTAGAGTTGTGGTTGATACATGAACGTTGTAGTTTGAAGCTTGAATTATTCTTATTATTTTATCATATTGGTTTATTTATTCAATCTTGCGCTCAATTATTTGATTGCTTGATCACCAATTGAATACTATCTACAAATCTAGGATTGAACTCGGGAGAGAGAATTCTAGATTACATATAAGATTGAGTAGAGCGAGATCTTGAACCTGATTAACGGGGAACGAATTTGCGGTTAGGATAGGGATATACCTAATCGCCTTGCTTGGTTATTATACGGGAATTATAAATATGTTCTTGTTAATCCTAATTCCATAGGAATATAGGCTTTAGGTTCGTTTGAATAGGCGAGTAGTACTTCGGGAGAAGGCTACGAGCAATATTAATCCTGTCAATCAATAAACTAGATAAATTAATTAGACAATTTAGATAAAATACTCAACGGGATTGTTAGCTAGCCTATAGCTCTAGAGTATTACCTGTCATTGAATTCGTCTCTAATATTCGCCAAATTGTTTCCTTTAATCTTTTAATTTGCTACTCTAGATTAGTTGTAGTTAATAATCTTTAGAAAATCACTTGAATAGATTAATTGTCTTAGTTTAATTTAGTAAATAGTTAATCACAAGTCCCTGTGGGTACGATATCTAGACTTAAAATCCTATATTACTTGTACGACCACGTATACTTGGGTGTACGTTTGGGAGCAATAAACTTTTGGCACCGTTGCCGGGGACTTAGAAATTAACTATTCTACTAGATTAGATTTTATTTTTTGTCTATTCAAGTTTCTTTTTTTAATCTTAGTTTAATATTTTATTATCTTTGTTGACATGGCATATTGGAATGAGAATTGGCTGAATATTGGTTATTCTTATTATGGTGATCCTTGTCCATATTGTGGTGGACCGCACTTGTGGGAAAAGTGTGGATCTTAATCTTATGAGTGGAATATTTGTAATGTGTGTGGTGGTCAAGGTGGCCATTTGGATGGTAGTCCTAATTCTTATTATCCTTCTCAGAGCTCTTATTATAATGTTTCTAATAATCTTTATGAGTTTGATAGGAGCAATGAAGTGGAGGATATGGAACGCGTTGCTCGTATTATGGACATGATGAGGCAAGTAGCCGAGCAACAAGATGAAATTCACAAAAAGACTGCCTTAGGGATCAAAGGACTGCAGGCTAGAATGGACGAATTAATGGCCAATTTTCAAGAAGAGCCTCAACTCGACGAAGAGAGCGAGTTCGCATAAGAAGATAACTTTGAAGAAGCAGATATCGTGAGCCAATCTTGGTTAGAGGAACAAACTCAACTGGTAAAATTTCATGGGGTTCTACGTAACGGTCTTTCATATATGGAAGAACAACTGATAGACGAAAGAACTGAGCTCAGGCAAGAGATAGATCAATTTGGCTCGGATATCCATGACCCGCAGGCTCAATTGAATAAAAAGTTTGAGGCATCTGATGCCCTACAACCAATTTTTAGTGAATACTGGCCAACTTGTGGAGCAAAAAATAAAATTCCAACTACTCGACCAAAATATTATTAATAATGCCAAGGTTGACGAAGTGTGCAAAAGTGAGGAGGTCAAAAGTGAAGCGATTCTAGAGTTGGAGCACATTGGACCTTATTCTAATCATTTTTCGACATTGTGCTTGGATGGTACGAGAATTGATCAATTCGAGCCTATAGAGGAGTCAATGAATGGGGAACAAAATGCTTATATTCTGAAATTTGTGATGCCAAGGAAACAAAACGACATCCCTCACTTAAAGGCCAAGAAGCGCAAGATGCCATACCTATTACTTGGTTCCTTTATTTTTACACCACCGCCTCAGGAACGTGACAAAAAAATTGATGCGAAATTGGGGCGCAATTCATATCCTCAAAGTGAAAGGAAAAATGATGAAGTAGCAGTGTAAATCGTGCCACGACTATAAATAATGTGTTTGTTGGGAGGCAACCCAATTCTATATATATATATATATATATATATATATTTCTTTCTTTTTGTTTTTTTTTTGTATTGTGTTATCTTTGTAGTGTTGTTTTTGTGTTTCGTAGGAGTAGGAGCATGGAATAAAGCCATTAGGCGTGTGAAAAATCGAGCAGGTGGTTAAAACTAAGTGTGGGGTGCCAGCACAAAGGATAACGTCGCGAGAAGTCTGAGTATCCCATGAGCTGCTACTTCTTCGGCCTTTGGCCTACCAGGGAGTCTCTTTTACCCTCTTGTTATTTTCAGTATGCAGTGAAGATTGTCTGGGTGATTTTTATTGCTATCTTAGCTTAGTTGCAGTACTCTTTCTTAGTGTAGTAATTTTTGTTAAAAATAAAAAAGAAAAAAAACAAAAATTTGAAGAAAAAAATCATAATTTTTGGACTTTTTCCAACGATGGATTTTATGGATAACTTTTTTGAGGGATTAAGGTCCAATAAAAAAATACAAAAAATATTTCTTTTTATTCTAGTTAGTTTTAGTTAGGTAATAATCCCCCTTGATTTTTCTTTTTACATCGGTTCTTTTCCAGGGGATGTAACTTGAAGCGAATAATTTTTTTATTTTTAGGATTAGATTTTTTTTAGAAGAAGAAAAATATGGAGAAGAAAAACTTTTGTGAGTTGTTTGATACTACCATATTTAAGCCTGAGCTTGAATAGTACTTTCCTCTGAGTGATTGAGTAATGAATAAAATAGCAGACTTTCTGACACCTAAGCTCATGGTTGTTACTCTGTATATAACTTATTCTTATTTTGTTGTTCGGTATGATCCCGTCTGTCTTAGAGTAGAATTGATCCATCTTGATTGATACTTGTGCCATGTGGGGTGAGGATTTCTTACATATATTCCATATTTTGCCACTTAGTCTAGAACTTGCCCTGCATGTTATTGAAGTGAAATAAAAGTGTTGCTCTGTTTAGAAGATGATGATAAGCTTTCTTTGATATGTCTTGTGAACTTTAGTCTTTTCATATATTGTACCACTAGTTAGCCCTTTGAATCTGTAGCCTTTTGTTTGGAAGCCGTATTTTTGCCTTGATTCTTTATGGAATCCCTAGTTTTTGCAACCCTACTTCCTTGAGCACTGTTGCTTAGACTATGTTATTAATTGATAAATTTGAAAAAAGGGATGATTAAGTAAAAAATGGTGACCAACGATAGCTGAAAAGTGATGAAAAGGCCCTCTTGAAAGGAATGTGACATGGAAAAAAAAAGAGAATGAAAAAAATTGCTTTGAAAAAAAAAATTAGAAATGTTCTTGATATGAGAGAAATACTTGTGAAATAATTGATAAAAAGAGGGCTGAAAATAATGGGTGATGAAATCTAAAAGTGCAAAGTGCTTAGGGAAGTGTAAGTCACTATTATATAGTTCTCCTACCCGTTCCTTAGCGTCCATTACAACCCGTTAAAGTCCTATTTGATTCTATTTGAGCATACTTAATTACTAGAGATGTACATAATGGGCAAGCCTATGGTTGTTTATGCATACATGTGAATTTTTTGTAGGTGAAAGAGTTGTTCTTTGATGCTAAGTCCTAAAATTATATTCATTCTTTGATTTGAGTGCATGGACTATTTATTCTTGTGAGGGCACTTGTTTCATGATAGATAGGTGATGTTAGCTTTATTTGATAGAGTAGGTGAGCGAGCTTAAATTTGGTGAGTTAGAGTCCCTCTCTGAGGTTAGGAGGTTGGAAGTTTGTTGTTTGTTTGTGACTTGTATATCTTGCACGTTGATCAGAAAGTGTATATCTGATGGTTTGAGTTGCTATAGAGCCTAATTGTTAGTATCAACCGAAGTAGTGGTATTCATAGGCTTGATTTATTGAGAGTAGTTTTAATGCTTACTCGAGGACGACACGAGTCTAAGTGTGAGGTGTTGATATTCGGACTAAATTGCATATATTTAACCATTATTGCCTCACATTATAGCACTTTTAATCATCGTTTGAGTATTAATTATATTATTTTATATTTAATATTATATTTTAACTATATAAGAATAAAGTGGTGTGAAGATGAAGAGATTTAGAGCAAAGTTAAAAAACATACGGAAAAAAAATGAGAAAGATAATAAACGAATGAAAACAAAGGGGGGGACACCTTTGGGTTTTGTCCCCCGAAATGAAAGACAAAGAAAAAAAGGAATTACATTTCAAGCAAGGAATTAAAGAAAGGCAAACAAAAACGTAACTAGCTTCAAGGAAGGAATTGGAGGCAGAAAGTTTACTGGTTTCAGCGCCAGGGCCAGCGCTTGGCACTTCCTTGGACGCTGGAGGCGGGAATTTTTCTTAGTTAGCTCGGGATAAGGTTATTCTGAACTTACATGGTCCCAACTCGTATAAAAAGGGATCTATACCTAATTCAGAGGGGAATCTGACAGACATTGAAGGGGAATTCACGTGAGGGAATACAGACCACGTTTGGAGGAGGCTTCCAACTAGTTTTTCTTCTCTTCCCTTCCTTTAATCTCATAGTTTATTAGTTCTAGAGTTTTGGGTGCTATATGAACGTTGTAGTTTGAAGCTTGAATTGTTCTTATTATTTTATCATATTGGTTTATTTATTCAATCTTGCGCTTAATTAGTTGAATGCTTGATCACAAATTGAATACTATCTACGAATCTATGATTGAACTCAGGAGAGGGAATTTTAGATTGTAAATAAGATTGAATAGAGCAAGATCTTGAACTCGAGCATCGGGAACGGATTTGCGGTTAAGATAGGAATATACCTAATCGCCTTGCTTGGTTGTTATACGGGAATTATAAATGCATTCTTGTTAATCCCAATTCCATAGGAATATAGGCTTTAGGTTAGCTTGAATAGGCGAGTAGTACTTCAGGAGAAGGCTATGCGTAATGTTAACCTTGTCAATCAATAAACTAGATAAATTAATTAGATAATTTAGGTAGAAAACTCAACGGGAATGTTAGCTAGCTCATAGCTCTAGAATATTGCCTCTCATTGAATTCATCTCTAATATTCGCCAAATTATTTCCTTTAATCTCTTAGTTTGCTACTCTAGATTAGTTATAGTTAGTAATCTTTAGAAAATAGCTTGAATAGATTAATTGTCTTAATTTGATTTAGTAAATAGTTAATCACAAGCCCCTGTGTGTACAATATCTGGACTTACAATCCTATATTACTTGTACGACCACGTATACGTGTGTGTGCGTTTGTGAACAACAGGAAGCCCAGGGAAGTTAATCATACTGGGATATTTCGTGATTCACGCAAAGTCTGCCTCGCAAAGTTTGGGCTTTATTGATGTTGCCTCGCAAAGTCTGCTTTGCGAAAAGAATAATGTATGGTATAATAACATACAAATTAAAAATAAATTTACTACAAATTTGATACGTCTACAACACTATACAAACTAAAAATAAATTTCATACAATTAATTATACAGAATACAACGTATTTACAACTTATCTACAACTTTCATACATCATTCTTACCAGTTAAATATAACTACAACATCATACTACTTATATACAATTTTCATACAAATTTTAGATAATATGTCTTTTGTATGTAATTTGTATATGGTTTATATATAGTTTGTATATTGTGTAGTCTTCTTCCTCTCTGAAATTCTAATTAAAACTCATCTCTTGATATAATTTTGATACATATCAACAACTTATATGTATAAAAATAGTATTCATAACTTAAATACAAATTCCATACATCGATTCATATGGTATTCAACTAATTTTCAACTTTCATAAACCATTCAAATTAAAAAATATGAAACTACAACAGATTACAACCTAAAAGCAATTTATATACAACTATAATATAATTTTAATACAATTTGTATGTGTACTGTGTGTATTGTGTTCTTCTTCTTCTTCTCCTTCTTCTTCTTCTTCTTCTCCTTCTTCTTCTTCTTCTTCTTCTTCTTATTATTATTATTATTATTATTATTATTATTATTATTATTATTATTATTATTATTATTATTCTTCCTCTTCTTCTTCAATCTGAAATCCAGCAAAAATCAACTCTAATCTTCACCAAACACTGTCGAAATTGAGATATAAACACCAAAGAATATTTTTAATTATTTGCAACAACACCCCATCCAAACAAACAATAGTTTTTGAAAATCCAAATTCGAATACAAAGCTTTGAAACATTTTAATGGCTGCCAATGGTGGAGAATCAAATACCTTCAAAATTTATTGATTGACAATTTCAATTCGAACACCAATTGTGCAACATGAAAGGAAATTGCTAGGTTAAAACTCTATATTAAAACAATTGAAATTTATTGATCAAAAAAAGGAAAAAAGCAAAGAAAATGCAAGAAGAGAAATTGGGGAAAGAACAGAAAGAGACGGAGAGAGAGAGAGAGAGCGGGGATGGGGAAATAATTTGGATTCCCCGTTCAATTTCTAATATAAAGAGATACTCATTAATACTAATTTATATATAATTGTTAAATTGTATATGCCTATATAATTAAGTTAAAAGTTGATTAGGGAGGATAAATAAGTTTTATATGTAATATAGGAAGGTAAAAATCCAATTAACTTAAGCAGGCATTTACACACAAAAAAAATCCGGCAAATGTATATATTGTGTACAATTAGTATAAAATATATGTATATTAGCTAGCAAGTGTAAATATTTTTAACCGAATGGCCAAATGTGTAACTTTTCCCCTGGTTAGTCTCTCCTTTTCAATGTGTTCAAGTATGGTGTCAACGAGCAAAAAACATGCATTTTAGGCCCACTGCAAAGGAAGTTAGCTTTGAGCAACTATAGAGTTACCATAAGTAGTCATATCCAACCTTATTGTTCCTTCCTTTTTTTTTATCTATATCGCTACATGCATGAAACATCACAAATTGAACATCAAGTACCATTTCCCAAGAGCATAAACAAGGAGAAGGGAGGTGTGTGGGGTGGGGTGGGG